>OZ007517.1:9466685-9602247 GCA_963931865.1 Axinella damicornis
CAGTCACCGGGGAGGGGCGAAGGGAGGAGGAATTGAAGGAGGAGAAAGAGGTATGAGAGAGGGGAGAGGAGAAAGAGGTTTGAGAGAGGGAGAGGAGAAAGAGGGGAGGAGTAGCTGGTGAATACACAATGAACACTCACATTGTATATGGGTAGGCCAGAGAGGCCCAGCTGGTACAATGCTCGCTGGCCACAGGTAGAATCGCCTGCATACAGAGAAAACGAATGAGGGAGAGAGATACAAACCGGTCTAAAAAGCTTATGGTTCTCAAGGTCAATCCAGCAAGAAGCAAGGTTTCATGGTGGGGGAATCATAGCAGCACATGATGACATCATCGTCATTGCCGGCCACAATGATGATGATGTCATCATGTGTTCTTGCAATGTATGACAGAGGCATATCACGTCAGCTTTATGGACTTATGGTTTATTTTGTTCCTTTGAATAAATGTAGGAACTTTGTTACGGTTATCTGTTTGCGTCTGCGTAGTGCATGTGTTTAAATTGCTATATTTAGGGCCTGAACTATTAATTCAATTAGTTGACTAGTCGACTGAACTAAGGTTGTTGACTACATTTCTTGCATGTCAACTAGTTGAGAGGGCCAACCTTACCCCATAGCATGTAGAGATTCTTGTGTTTGAACAAAAATATTTCAATGTGTCAGTGATGCCAGTGAAGTGATTTGTGCTGTGTACAGCCAGTGATGACTTTCTGTCATTTCTCAGTTAGTGTTCAATTAGTCGACTAGTCGTGCAAACTGCAAACCAATTAGTAGTCTCGGAACCAGACTCCCAGCCCTAAAGGGGGAGGGGGAGTCTGGCAGTGTTGCATACATAGCAATTTGCAGTCCGCGGAATTTCGGTGGCATGAATCTGATTGGTTGATTGCTATGTAATTGGGTTGTGACGTGCCACAGGTGGCTAAGTGCTGAGATAGTAACTCAATTATTCATCTAGCACCTCCTTGAGAGCCTCCGCAACACCTTTAATTGGCACTTAGGAATCCTCACGCAAGCTGTAGCCCATAATGGCTCTCTGTATGCAACTGTGCCAGACTCCCCCTCCCCCTTCGGGCTGGGAGTCTGGTTCCGAGACTAACCAATTAGTCGACTAGGGAAATTCCCTAGTCATTCATGCCCTACTATATATACTGGGACCTTGGAGTCTATACTGGGAGTGGTTGACCTGTCCATCCCGGGATGGACCTCTGTCCAAGTTACTAGCTGCTTCGATAGATTAATAATTCTGCAGATACTTGACAACTTTGACAAGTCATGACATGAGTGCAGAAGACTGAGAACTGAAGACTGAGAACTGAAGACTGAGAGCTGAAGACCGAGAACTGAAGACCGAGAACTGAAGACTGAGAGCTGAAGACCGAGAACTGAAGACCGAGAACTGAAGACCGAGAACTGAAGACTGAGAGCTGAAGACCGAGAACTGAAGACCGAGAACTGAAGACCGAGAACTGAAGACCAAGAACTGAAGACTGAGAGCTGAAGACCGAGAACTGAAGACTGAGAACTGAAGACTGAGAGCTGAAGACTGAGAACTGAAGACTGAGAACTGAAGACTGAGAACTGAAGACTGAGAACTGAAGACTGAGAACTGAAGACTGAGAACTGAAGACTGAGAGCTGAAGACTGAGAACTGAAGACTGAGAGCTGAAGACCGAGAACTGAAGACCGAGAGCTGAAGACTGAGAGCTGAAGACCGAGAACTGAAGACAGAGCTTGTACACTACTCCACTCCCATTTAACAAATTTTTTCTTGTTACAAAATAAACTGTTCCTACCCTTAAGGTAGGAAACATGGATACAGCAATCTCCGAAACCAAGTTGATGGATAAATGGGCAGCATCAAAGCGTACACAAGTTTCAGCAATACTTTGCATCAAACTGCTCCCTCTGCTTGAAAATGCCCTAGGACTCAATTTTAAGGCCCTCTACTTAACTGAAAATTTGGACCCTCTCCAAGGCCCCACCCACACTCTGACCCTATCATCAATATACACACAAAACAGGTCCAAAAACTACGCATGGATTTACCACCTGCTCTCCTCACTTGCAGGCTACAGCCCAAAGCTCACTGCCGCCCTCAAAAACAGAGGTTTGGCTACCCTAGGCTTTCACAAAAAATTCAACGCACACCAACTAAAACCGACTCAAGCCAAGGGCACTCTTCAAAAGGTCAACCTACCCCCTGCAAAACTAGGGATGCTTTTCCACGTTCACCTCTCAGTTACAGAGTTTTGGCCACACATCTACCCTCTCACCAGCCCAGTCCAGCTACCAAACCAGCCAAAATTCGCCCTGACACAAAATGGGCGGGGCCTGTAATGCTGAAAGGTCAACTCTCTAGAGTACCTTGGCCAGGGAGCTGTCGGATGCTGTTCACTTTCCAGGCTGTTCTTCGGCCACTTCAGCAGACCCACAAACATTCCTGCTCACTCCACCTAGCTATTCACACTCAGATAGCCCATCGCTACATTCAATAAGCTAGAATAGCTCCTTACTTTTAAAAAAAAATAGTGTTGTAACAAATCTTCAAAGTACCGCACGGCCACATCAGAGTACCGATTTGAAACTTGAAAGGGCCACAGATTAATAACTCTATATAACCGTATGCAAGTGACGTCATCTCAATTATTCATGAGCAAAATTGTGCGATTTCGCCGATGCCGTGCTTCCTACCTTAACTTGCATTGAGAGGCTTCATTCCAGGTACTGCCTCAAGCTGGATCCACCCTCATTTTGTGCGCTAAATAGGATCACTGGTTTTAAGTAGGGTAAACTATTCTGTATGCACGCATGCACTTTGACTGCTGTGTTATTCAATCCAGTCTGTTTACACTCAGCAGCATTCCAGCACACGTCGGGAAATGGTAGGTCCTTTGTAGGACAAGAAACAGACATGATGTTGGTATGCTGTGTTCATGTCACGTAATTCATCCCATCCGCCAGCTCCCTTTAACATGCCGCATAACAATTACTGTGGATCTTAACTTGTCATTTTGGGCTTCAAGCGCAAGCAAAGACCTGTCCGCTTCAAGCGCAAGCAAAGATCTGTCCGCTTCAAGCGCAAGCAAAGATCTGTCCACTTCAAGCGCAAGCAAAGATCTGTCCGCTTCAAGCGCAAGCAAAGATCTGTCCGCTTAAAGCGCAGCACAAAGATCTGTCCGCTTCAAGCGCAAGCAAAGATCTGCCCACTTCAAGCGCAAGCAAAGATCTGTCCGCTTCAAGCGCAAGCAAAGATCTGTCCACTTCCAGTGCTGAGAGTATTCCCACTACCATACCAATTTCCTAAGTGGAATGTGTGGGTAGGTAGCCAGCACCAAGGAGGATTGTAGGTCACGCGTCTCGCCAATTTTCTGTTTGTCATTTGTGTACCTATAAGAGTGTCTGTTATTGTGCTATGATGTATTAACACTGAAGAAGATCACCACAGTGTTGGTCGAACGTTTGGTGAAAAACAAGTTCTTTGTTGAACTTCCAGGCTAGTGTAAAAGCTTAAGCAAGTGTAATGTCTACTACACCTAGCCACACAGGCCTCTATAGCACATGGAGGTTTGCTTGTGCAGGCTTAATGAAATTCTTCACCCACCCACTCTGATGAGGTGCGCACGTTATATATCTCACCATAGACGTAGCCAGCCACTGCCTGGTCAATTTCTGAGTACTTCACACCAGCATCCTGCAGTGCTTTCGTAGCTGGATGGGGGGGGGGGGGGGAGAGAGAAGGAAGAGAGGGAGGGGGGGGGGGGGGGGGGGGGGGGGGGGAGGGGAGAAGGAAGAGAGGGAGGGGAGGGGGGAGGGGAGAAGGAAGAGACGGAGGGAAGGGGGGGAGGGGAGAAGGAAGAGAGGGAGGGGAGGGGAAGAGAGGAGGAGGAGTGGAGAGAGGTAAAGGGGAGGGGAGGTGGAGGGAAGAAGGGAGGTACGTATGGAGAAGAGGGGAGGTAGGGGAGGGAAGAAGGGAGGTGAAGGGGAAGGAGAGTGGGGATGTGAGAGAGAAAAGAGAGAGAGAGAAAGAAATGGCATACACAAATACCACACTGTGTGTTTTATCTCAACCCCAGCACACTGAAGGTGGTCCCCACTGTCATTTCATGGATGGTTAGGTGCCAGCGCAAGACAGCAAGCATCCGTATGTTGCAACCATTACAAATGTGGATGCAACACGACAGGAGTATCGAGTACACTGCTGAGTGTAAGGTACACCTTTCAGCTCATAGCCATCTGCCTGTGTGGTCAACGATAGCAACATGCAAAAAAATCAATCGAGAGTGACAGCCTTCTGTGCTTAACATGTCTTTCGTATTGCACTGAGAAGAGGGACGCTGATATCCAGAAAAGCTATATGTCCATGGGCGGTGCATATAGGTTTATCATCCATGGGATCTATCAGCTTTCCGGCCAGTCCCTTCTTGTTCGGTTGGGTTGGATGATTCATCAATAGCCCTCTTGTATCATATGAAGCCAAGGTACAATCAATGCTTTGAAGGACCCTGACATTTTCACCTGTCTTCTGCGATGGCAGCATGTAACTAGAGGTATACGGAAGTATACTGATGGTGACATCATAATTATGCACATCCTCTATAGAGATTGCGCATGTCATTCAGCACACATGATGCAGGCAGTTATTGTGAGCGGTAGTTAGTATGGCAATCACAATGGAGTTTTTCTGATGCAACTAGGGATCAGCGCTAGGTACATAGTCTCGTTCCCAGAACCTCATACACACGGGTCTGGGCACGAGACTACCCTCATCTATGCCTCAGGTTAACCGCTAGTCTCGTGCCCAGACCCTCCTTCGCGCGCGTGTATGAGGGTCTGGGAACGTAGATTACCAAGCCTCGTTAATTGGTTTATGGGCGTGGTCAGGACCTTAGGGTATGTATTAGGCGGGTGCACGTTTGTTTCCGGAAACGTTTCCACGTTTCCATGCTCGTGTGAAGCATACTTTATTGAGTTGCTAGAACGAGGCAGTTAGTGTTGTGAACCTTGACAGATTTTCGTGAAGCACAGGTGCCATTCTATAAAGGGCACTTCCTGTTCTTGTTTTAAATTCCAATTATTTGGACAGGTGGCCTAAAAGGTAATTGGAAGCCTCATATTGGATATATTGGCAATGTGGTATGGCTATGTCAACTCATCAATAGTAAACTTGTTAGTACAGCATGCAGCCTTGCCCTGATATTCATGTACAGAAGTTCACATTCATGTTCATATTGGCTTCTGGTTATTGGAAAATACCATACCTGTGCGATCAAAACTGGAGGTGTAGAAGGCCTAGGAACGAGGCTAGTACAGTCACTATGGAGTAAAACTTGGACAGTACCACCAGCGTGTAGCAGGCATGATTTCTCACTATGATACCACTCAAATCACCTCTACAAAGAATTTGCACGGGAGTTCGCACATCATAAGGTGGTACGGCACAAGGGGTGGTTCCATAAGCACCGAACTTAGAGCTGCAACCACATATACAGCAGATGTAGGTTTGCTATGGCAAGGGGGTGACACTCCCATTGACGCCGTAGTCAGAGCTGCGACCGGGGTCAAGAAATCTTGACCGTTATTTTTGCTGCTTGACCGCTTGACCACATCGCAAAAAGACTCTTGACTGTTTGACTGCGCTGTATTTCAGCCGTTGACCGCTTGACCGCCGATAGTATACGGACGAATGCGTAGTGACTGCAGCCTTTCCTTAGTATACGGGGTCAAGATTCGCTGATAAGCCCGGTCGCAGCTCTGACTACAGCGTGTATTGGAGTGTCACCCCCTTGTATGGGTGTGGCTTACAGTCTTACTCTCAAAGAGCCACAGAGTCACAGTAGATTTTTGCGAGTCACATGCTCTAATTCCACATCTTGATGCCACTTGTGTCTATCACTGCAAGATAACTATTTCAGAGACTTAGCAGTGGTTGGTCTAGTTTCGGCCTTGATACACGTACAAGCTTGACAGATACCGCAAGGGTAGTCTCGCGGGCCAGCCTCTCGCCACACCCACTTCCCGTGTGAGAGTCTGGCCCGCGAGACTACCGCAAGGGGTGGGCACTCCAGTCATAGCCTGTGACCATCCAAAATTGCCTGTGACTGTGTGACCACTGACCATGCCGCTAAACTACCAGTGCTGGCAGACTAATGAGAGCAAGGTTTTACTACCTGCTTCTTTGGCCATATCCGGGTAGTCAAAGTTTTCTCGACGGCCAGGCTTCTCAAACTGCGTATGTGCATGTGTGTGTGTGTGTGTGTGTGTGGGGGGGGGGGGGGGGGGGGGGGGGGGGGGGGGTATTGCAGTGTGAGCAAAAAGCCGTAAGTGAATGCACACAGGTTGCATGAAACACCGCTTTGCTGTTTGTTTGATGTGCGTGAAACCAAACCCAAGCGAGCCCCGCCTCTTTGAACCAAGAAGCTGCCTCCGTCAATGTTGCTTACACCCAACGTGTAGAACGAAAGTGCACTATCCCCTTGATGGAACACCCAATGTACACTTACTTTCGTCATTCCGACGCCAACAACGAAGACCTTCTTGTGAGTAGCCATTTTGGCGATAATTTTGGCGACTCAGCATTGATTTAGGTGACGTAAGGTAACGGAGGGGGTTTCCGGACAGTAGGGGGTTTCCGGACACGGCTCCAGCTTTCGCTCTCTAGAAGCAGTTTTTGGTAACAACTGCACAGCGTTCGAAAGTTCGAAGGTAGGGTATGCATGCGCACTTACTATAATTCGGAAGAACTGCTAACGGAGCGAATGCGAGAGGCATGAAGTGCGTGTCCGGAATCAAAAGACTGTCCGGAAACCCCCTCCGTTACCTTAAGATCAGGTTGGGTGGTCCCGCGCCCCGTGAGCTAGCGAAGTATACGGCCGGCCAGCTATAAAAGAACGGTGTTCCGTCAGTAGAGCAGTCGACTTGGTGCTAGTGAAGCGCTTGGAGTTTGCGATTGTCTACAGCCGCCGAGATAAAGACACCAACTTCCCACTGTGTTGACGTAGTAAGTTCCTATGTAGCCCGCAACTCAAGAATTTTCCGCATTCGCCAGTGTTTGCGTGCAGTGCTCTCTGGCTAGCTAGCTACCGCGATTTGTAGCTATCCATTTGCTAGCTAGATATCTTGCATGCATGCATACATACTGTCACCTACCCCCTACCCTTCTTTTTTGCCAGGTGGACCGTTCAACAAGAATGTCTATTCCATTGTCATTCCCTTCTGCCCCTGCTGGCATGCCTCCACCACAACAGCAACCTATGTCGCAGCAACTGGGAATGGCCACACAGCAACAATTTGTCGTGTACGAACAATCCTCGATCCCACAAATGCCGACCGCCCCGCCAACTACCGTCCACTGGTTTCGTCTCGACGCCCTCCGCTTGCACGACAATCCTGCCTTCACTGATGCCGTTACCAGCGGCCAGCGCTTCAAGGCTGTGTTCATCATCGACCCATGGTTCAACGCAAACTACAACCGAGGCGGGCCGCAGGCGAACGTCTGGCGCTTTCTCCTTGAGTGTCTCCACGACATTGATAGCCGTCTTCAGAAGAAACCCTACAGGACGAGGTTGAATGTCCTTATTGGCCAGCCAACTGTCATCTTTCCGGAGATTTTCCAGAAGTGGAATGTTACCAAACTCACCTTCCAGGGCTCCCAGGTGAGCAGCGAGTCTGTTACCCATGATGAAATCGTCAAGTTGATTGGAGTGCAGAGTAACGTTCAAGTCTCCTCTTTCTGCTCGCACACCCTCTACAACCCCAATGATCTGATTGCCCTCAACAAGGGACAGGTACCCCTATCCTACAAGGAATTCCGCAGCTTGCTACCCATGGTTGGGAAACCCACCGACCCTATTCCGGAACCAGACCCCATGGCTGTCTACTTATCATCTGGTACTTCAGAAGAGATTGATGAACCAGAAGGAAAGATCCCCAATTTCCAAGATCTTGGGTTCAGGAAGGACGAGGCTCTGTACACCAACTCATGGGTTGGGGGCGAAAGTGAGGCTCTTAGCCGTCTCTCCAGTTTCTGCACTCGCCGTGCAATGACTACCGAAGAGCCTGTAAGCTGGCTGATGAGCAAGGATACCTTGAGTCCCTACATCCGTTTTGGCTGTCTCTCAGTTCGCCAGCTGTTCAGTCAGCTAAGGCAGTTTGCCTCCACTTCTGCAAAGGGGCAGGGTCTCTTTGAGCAGCTCACTAAGAACCTCTTGTTGCGAGAGTTTGCTTTCCTCATTGGCTCCTCCTCCCCCAAGTTTGACGTGATGTACGGCAACCCCGTCTGCATCCAGCTTCCCTGGGACGAGAACGAGATGTACCTGAAAGCCTGGAGGGAGGGGAAGACCGGATACCCATGGATCGATGCTGTTGTCCGCCAGATTCGCCAAGAAGGATGGGCCCATTTCCTTGCAAGGCAGAGTATTGCAGTCTTCCTCACACGTGGCTACCTTTGGGTATCCTGGGTGGCTGGAAAGGAATTCTTCCAAGAGTTCATGCTTGATTTTGAGCTTCCCGTCTCTTCTGTGTGCTGGATGCAGAGCTCGTGCAGTGGCTTCTTCTGCAACCAGGTTGAGAGTTATGATCCATGTCTTGTTGGCAAGCAGATGGACATGGAAGGCCACTACATCAAGAGCTATATCCCGGAGCTACGTGATTTCCCAGCAGAGTACATCCACCAACCATGGAAGGCACCAATGTACATTCAGAAAGAGGCTGGATGTGTGATTGGCCAGGACTACCCCAACCCGATTGTGGAGGTTTGTGAGCAAGGTCAGTTGTGCTGCAAGCGAATCCAGAACATCATGAGTGCCCTCCACGATGTCTATGGAAGCGAGTGATTATCAGTGTATCACTGGACTGTCACCTATCCCCATACATACATATTCCTCATACAAATCTGTATCTGTGATTCAAGAGATTGGTAGATTCTCCATAATATTCTACAATATTAAATTTTGTATCAATGTTGTCTGCCTGTTGCATGTATGTGTATCCCTTGATCCATTTATCATATCAGCTGCTCCTGTATACTCATTCAAATATCTTGAAATTGACTTGTTCTACATGTACATTGTTTCAAAAATAAATTTCTTACCAGTCAACGGACAGAATTCATGCACCTAGCTATAGATCATGTTAATATGAGTTCAACCGGAGTAAGTCCATGCAACATCCAGTTACCGTAAACGTGGTGACGGTATTAACCAATCAAATTGCACAACAGTTAGCTGTTCGCTGATTGGCGGATACACTTCAATATCGCAAGAACACATGCTGCAAAGGACTGCGACCAGCCAGAGGGAATAGCTCATCCATGCCCACATCAACCATCAAAGAATCTGGACGTGGGGTCAAAACATATAACACTCCACAACAAAGACCTGGACATAGGATGAACAGATACGCCAGGAGTGTACAAGCTTGTACCACAGTGGATGGCATTTGAAAGGCAAATCCCATGTACACTAACAAGGGGGTGACACTCCCATACGCGCTGTAGTCAGAGCTGCGACCGGGCTTATCAGCGAATCTTGACCCCATATACTAAGGAAAGGCTGCAGTCGCTACGCATTCTTCCGTATACTATCGGCGGTCAAGCGGTCAACGGCTGAAATACAGCGCAGTCAAACAGTCAAGAGTCTTTTTGCGATGCGGTCAAGCGGTCAAGCAGCAAAAATGACGGTCAAGATTTCTTGACCCCGGTCGCAGCTCTGACTACGGCGTCAATGGGAGTGTCACCCCCTTGACTAAGCGGTGCCTTTGAAGCCAGGGTACATCCATGTACCCTAGGGTACATGAGAACTCCATGGCAACTGTGGTTTTCTGTGAAAACATCATTGACACTAAAGTACAAGTCAGCTGTAAATACATAAAACTGCACTCAGGGTACAAATCCCATACACCCTAGCAAGCCATATGGTACAACTATTAGCTGCATTCAATCATGCAAGGTTTGAAGTTTGGTGCAGTTGTCATCCCTGCCCAATCAGGTGTGGTTCTACAGCATCTCTGTTGTCGCTTTCCACTCTGTCAGACCTCTGAAATGTCTCCGTTATGCAGTACATGACCTCCGTTATGCAGTACATGACCTTTGACCCTAAAACTCCAAGGAAGATGCGTGAATACAGGCCAATACAGGCAGAGCTGGCTATGAATATGAAATTGTCACGCCATTAAAAAATGTACGTTTCTTTCCTCCATTCCTGATTCACCCGTTCCTGACGGGCAGTCCATCTTCCAGTCCAGTGATTTAAGGCAGTGATTTAAGGCACCTGCCCATTTCCGTGACTCGGCCTAATGGCCACAACACATAGCGAAAGTTATTTTTTGTAACTGTCACTTTTTCATGACATGTTTTGGCCCTCAAACTAGTGTGTTCTGGATGGAGAGGAGGACAAGGAATAAATAAGGATTACATGTAGTTTGGGGAGTTTAGCTACATGTGATATCGGAAATTTGTATTCGGAAAAACAAGGGCCTAAAAATAGGTAACATTCCAGCTCCTGGGGAGGGAGAAGGACACTAGTTGGAATCAAGGCTGTCAGTGATCAACTTCAGTGCACACAACTGACTGAAGCCCAGAGCATGTTCTAAAGCTTCTAATGTGCTCTTTGTGGTCTGGTCTAAAAGCAAAATGCCAGCCCTTTGCACTTTGATGACTTTTGCCCTTAGGACCTATAGGTTCTGTGCCAGCAGAAGGGCGGGACAGCCCGGGGGCGGTGGGCGGGTTTCAGCACTCGGCTGAGGTAACATGGCTGCTTCTGGCCTTGGCCTTGAAAAGCCCTTGGTTGGAGCTGCCGAGCTGGGTGGGCCATTTCTCTCCTCCTTTGCACCAAGAGCGCATAAGTAGGTCGCACGGAGTACTACAGGGGGCGGGACCTATACTTATGCACTCTTGTTTGCACAGATGCCGGGCTGAGAAAACAGTCCTCTCGCCTTGTAGGGCCTCCCTTTCTGGCAGTGAAGCATTTTTCCGAGTCTAGACGAGCGATGGTCGGCAGAGAGCCATGACTATTGAATGCCCCTTGATGGGTGGGTGTGGTTAGAGTCACGAACATGTAGAGAATTGTTGCATGGGCGTGTGTGTGAAGTTTGGGGGCTGAAAACCAGAGAGATATAAATATGGTACGTTTAATGCACTAAAAGGAGACTTCCAATGAAAACAAATTCATCCGTTAATGGGTTAAATTCCCCATTTCTCAGACCTGCCTACATCATGATGTGCACCTTGACTCATAAAATTAAAAGGAACAGCCACAGGTGCTGCATGCGTCTGGCGCAATATCAAGCGGTTCAGCTTTTTTCTATGCCCCTGCTGTTCCGGATTGTGCGGAAAGCGTTGTTCTGGAATTCAGCCAAAGAGGGTACACTACTTGAGTTCAAAGTGGGAGTGTCAGTAATAATCAAAAACCACCGCCCGGCCGCATGCGTGGAAAGGCCCTCAACATCTGAGAAACTGGGCATTTCTGGCCAGAACATGCACTGCACGTGAGGTGCTGGCAAAGAGGATGATACAGACAACTTAGTTTAGGATAACCCCCAGCTTTCACGCATTCATTGGCTAGAAACAAGAGCACATGAGCCACTTTTGGCGGCTCCTGCGCTCCTGCTACAAAGTATACTGCTAAAACAGATCACTTGGACAAAGATATAACTGTGTCAGTACAACATCGAACATGCAAATTAACATGCATAGAGTGGTACATAGAGAATGCTAATTTACAAGCAAGTTTATGGAGATCTTGTCTTTCCCTCAACGATTTCACCCTCAACACTGTCTTCCTTCATGAGATATACAGATAGCACACCTATCATGTTTTTTTTCTATGGTGATCAGCTTTTGCCTCCAAGTGGGGGCCGTGGTGAAAACCCGTGTAGAGACATAGTGGGATCGTGAAGGAGAGGAGCCATTACGGCATTGCCTCGTGCAGGGAAGTCAGAGAACAGTTTAGTCTCGCGAGTTGCCTGATTTGCACAAGCCACAAAGTGTTAGTGAGGTAGCCGCACGGGTCCAGTGTCTGCCAGAAGCAACGACACTGAATTCGAGGATGACTTCGAGTCAACCAGGCATTTGTTGGTGTTTCACGGTGCTAGGCAAGCTGAGCCAAGCAAGTGTGAGTAATCTATACTACAAAAGCATCGAGTACTAGTTATTCTACTGTCTGTGAGACTCGCCCCTTGCTCTGCTATAAGCTTGACAGTACCTTAGCTGAAGCTACTTCGGGTCCCGTGAAACTCCTCCAGCAGTTGCCTGTAAGTGGTAGCTACATGTGAAATTTCCGCAAAACATCCAAGTCGTTTAGCTAAGTCGCATTATTGCTATTTCACTTCCGGTCCGGTCCGGTCCGGTCCAGGTTTTCATCACGGCCTCCGGTACGCTTGCACTAGAACTGTTTGGGTAAAATCTACCATCCAAACTTTCTGGTCACAGAACAGAAGGTTCTCCCCCTTGTAGGAGAAAAGGCAGCGACAGTCCGACAACCAGAAACAAACACGACTACTATGCAATAGCCTTGTCTACACTCGTCTGACTTGAGTACCTAGCAAGGTGTTTTCCAAGGTGTTTCTAATCATGCGTCAAAATTCGTCGCCGTTTGGCTGACCGAATTTCTTCAATATTTTTGAGCGACGCATAATTAGAGCGCCTACGGTACACTGTGCAAGTCATGGGCCTACATTATACTTCAGACATGATAACTAATTACTATAGGTCCTCCTCCCTTGATACAATTCTGCAGGCCTGCACCTTGATACCTTGCTCCAGCTCCTCTCTCTGCTCCCTGAGTGGTTGGCCTCAGCAGTGTTCCTCTCCAAGGTCCTTCACAAGACATGTCAGTGCTCTGGGCTGGCAGGCCGGGAAAGAGGAGGGGAGGAGGGGGAGGGGAGGGAAGTAGGGAGGGAAGGGGAGGGAAGGGGAAGTAGAAGTGAGGAGGGGAGGGAAGAGAAATGAGAGTGTGGAGGGGAGGGATAGATGGACGGGAGGGAAGAGAAACGACAGTGGGTAGTGGAGGGATAGATGGACGGGAGGGAAGAGAAACGACAGTGGGGAGTGGAGGGATAGATGGATGGGAGGGAAGAGAAACGACAGTGGGGAGTGGAGGGATAGATGGACGAGAGGGAAGAGAAACGACAGTGGGGAGTGGAGGGTGAGATGGATGGGAGGGAAGAGAAACGACAGTGGGGAGTGGAGGGATAGATGGACGGGAGGGAAGGGAAACAACAGTGGGGAGGGGAGGGATAGACGGACGGAAGGGAAGGGAAACAACAGTGGGGGATGAGGGGAGGGAAGAAGTAGGGAGGTTAGGGTTAGGGTTACAGGCTGTTTAAACTGAGCTGCTTTTGACATCATTCCCATGATGTGATGTCATAATTATGAGCTCGCTCTACCATTTAATTGGTCATCCCAACTTCCATAGGAGATAGTAAAAAGAAATGTAATTCATGTTCTCAGGGGGGGGGGGGGGGGGGGGGGGCTTGAACGGCCGGGCATGAGAATAACTTATCTTGAATAACCATGAGGCTCAGAGAATGTGAAAGTGGGCTGGCTCGGTGGGGTTTGCTCTCAACAAGGGTTTGTTAGTGGTAACAGGTTAGTCTTTTGTCTAGACGTTTGTGGCGCACACATGGAAGCAAAAATAAGGTCACATGGACGTCGCCAGAATTTGGTGGCACCAATCAGATTGCGGAGAACATTTCATTTACCTTTAGTATTGGTCACATCATCACATCGGTACAGATTCAAACGAGAATAAGAACAGATTTGCCATCTACCGTAGTTGCAGTTAATTTCGCGGTGGGGAAATTTCCACGGCATTCACAGGTGAAGTAAGACCATGGTTATTAAACATGAAAAATATTTGGCGCCACACACACACAACTGATTGCCAACTCATCCTCCAATGGCACGGTCACACGTGTCAACAGTAAGTTATTCCTGAGAGGAATGAATTTTTCATGGTGATGTAATCAGCGAAAATTTCCCCTCTGCGAAACATTTGCGTGTCACTTTTAGTGGCTAGACCGCGAAAGTATTGCCACGTGAAATAATCAGCAACTCTGGTAGATGCTTGACATTTGCAAGCAAACTACAAACAGCCTTTTCTTGTTGATCATAGACAGCTGTGTTCCTTCCTTGTGACATTTAATATGTCTCCTTTCGAATTTCTCCATGCCATGGAAACTTGTCTATAGAGCCAGACATTCCTTTCCCCCCGTGAATGAGTGGCCCGCAAGACTAAGAACAGGTCAGCCCAGTGGTATAGGCCAGTGAATAAACATCCCCCAATGCACCAACCAAACAGTGGTGCAGCCTTACACTGGCCTGGCTCAGGCAACTTGGCTTGTGGCTGCTCAGGTAGGTTAAGGTATGTCTCAATCAATTTCGCGTAAGAGGATAGATTACGGGATTACATTATAGAGTCGCGGACTATACCTCGCGGCACAGTTGTGTTGTATGGAACGCTGTGTGCATGGCTCTTGTTTCTGCGATCCAAAGTATCAGTCTTCTGTTAGTCACTTGTTTTAGACTATGATGAATGGCGTTTGAGTGCAGGAAAGAGCAGTCTTCGTCCGCGCTTGGTGTGGGGGGCTGTGAAAACTGCCAAGTGAATACCGAGCGTCACAATAGTGTGAAACTTTAATGGCTTTTGCAGGTACAAAAACCTACCCATCTCGGAACTATTAGTTGCTCTCTGCGTTCATCTATGAATGCATGAGGTGATGCAGGGTGGAAACACTGTCTAGGATTAACTTGGAGTGCGAAACAAGTACACTTCAGGCTAGTAAATTCATGCAAATCCATTCGTATCCCTCAAGGGTTTATCTCTGTGCAGTGTTTCCAGTTGATTCATGCTTCTTTGTGTTGTGCTGATTCCATTGGTGTCCGTTTTCTTAGCATTTGCACACGATTTCATACCCACAAAAGTGAAAATAAAGTTAAGGCAGATTAAACTTTACATGTAAGCATGTTACCATGGTAACGCTTGCTAATGATAATCTACAATCTATTTGCTACTTGATTGTTGAGTTAGACCATGAGCTTTGCCTTCAGCATCAGCTTTTCTGAGTCCATATTGCCTCCTTTTTTTGCTAACAGAGCATTGTGGACATGCCTTAACTGACTTGAGTGGCCATTCAGTTAGTGTGCCTAGAGCATCCTCATTCCCAGGCCGTTTTGGGAGCCTGGGAACGAGGCTAGGCTCAACCTGCCAACAAAACCCCACCACCCATCTTTTGTGACACTGAATCATTCATGGTTTGCGGATCACTACGGTCTCCAACCTACCTATGACCTCCTCTCCATAATTCTCCTTCATCAACACCCTGGCTCCGACCTTGACGATGGCTCTATCATTTCCAGTTTTCAGGCTGTTAGCTAGCTAGCTAGGTTCCAGACCCCACGGCGCCTCATCTGCAGCTAGCTATGCCCTGAGAGTTGATGGACATCCCCAGAGCGCCTACCAGAGATGGCGAACAGAAACGACAGAGAACCAAACACGCTCATCGTTTGCAACGGTGTACGCGTGCACAATTTTCAGTCACGCGTTTCCGGCCGATTTAAAATTCAATTTCAAATTCACGCGTTCCCGCCAAAATCATGTGCGCGTGCTGCCCATGGCTCTGCGAGTATATAAAGAGAGTCAAGTTGCGCATTAGTCACTCGGGCTATAGCTAGGGTTAGGTTGGAGTTAGGCTTAGAGCATTAACTCTAACTCTAACCTGACCCTAGCTGTATGCACCCATGGTAAGTTAGTAGTTAGCTAGATAGTATAGGTAGCTGAGCCTAGGTTAGATTAGGGTTAGCTGAGCCTAGGTTAGGATTAGCTGAGCCTAGGTCAGGGTTAGGGTTAGCTGGGGTAGGTAGGGTTAGCTGGGCTAGGTTAGGGTTAGCTGGGTCAGTAGGTTAGGGTTAGCTGGGGTAGGTAGGGTTAGCTGGGCTAGGTAGGGTTAGCTGGGCTAGGTTAGGGTTAGCTGGGCTAGGTTAGGGTTAGCTGGGGTAGGTAGGGTTAACTGGGCTAGGTTAGGGTTAGCTGGGGTGGGTTAGGGTTAGCTGGGGGGGAGGGGGTCACCGAACTTGCTTGAGTTGCCATAAAATTGCATTGCTCATTAATTTTGTTGACACAAGAGCCAAAGAGGATTGTAAGGGTGAATGCACCTAATGTCGAGATTACCAGCTACCCCAAGTTTAGAAGAGACACCCAATGCGCAGGCACGCCTAGCTGAGGCGCGTACGCGTATGCATTGCATATGTAAAGACGTTCTGACGTCACGTCAACTGTCAGTCAATATTGAAGACCAGGGGGGCGAAGGCTGGAATTTGCGGTCCCGTAAGTGTATGGCGAATAAACACGTTGGCATCTTGGCATGGCAGTAGGTGAACATCCTAACACAGTGCTTTGTTGAAACTCCCAACAGACGACAGTGAGTCGGCAGAAATAAACACCTCGTCATTCCTCTTTGTGAGGGCGGTAAGTTTAATAAATTATGCTGGGTGTGTAGCTAGCTAGCCATAGACCAAGGGTTTTGTAGCGATTCTGGGCGTTCGAAACGTCTATTAAGAAGTGCTGGCTCTGGCTATCGCCAAACTTCAAATCTATACGCCAAAAGAAAGCTATTGGTGAAATTTGGTGGTCAATCCACACAGTTTAGGCATGAAGTCATTGAAGAGAGCTCTCTCTCTGGACTGGCTTCAGTAAGGGAACCATTTTCGCTGTAGTCACAGCTCAACTAGGATCTTGACCCGTATGCTAAGGAAGGGTGGAGTCGCTTGGCGTCCGTGGGTGATGGGCATGTGCGAGCAATCAACGGTTGAAATACAGCGCAGTCAAACAGTCTAGGGCTATCCCTCGAATTTTCCCCAGCACAGATTGACTCACGTGACCGCATGAGGAAAAGGAGGGTCTAGAAACTTTGGACCACTTTGCTTAAGCGCTTGAACTCAACTCAAAATCCAGTAGATCCAATCAGATTGCAGCTGTCACGTGTGATCATCAATTAGCTCAGTTCAAGTGTTGAGGACTGATTGAAGTTTGCTGCTCTCTGGCACAGCGACCGAACGGACAGAAGTGCAAGCTTCGATCGAAGTTAGCGAGTAGACTCAACTGACTGCAGTTGTACTATTATGACGTAAAAGACGTGACTTCAGCTTAGTTGCATTCTTTCGTGCGAAGTAAAGTAGTCCAAAGTTTCTAGACCTTCTCTGTGTGCGCATACTGAAAGCGATCGCGTGCTGGAGAAAGCAAAGGGCTAGCTTGTTAGACTACGATGCGGTCAAGTGGTCAAGCAGCAAAAATCATTTCTTGACCATGGTTGCAGCTGTGACTACGGCGCCTATGGGAGTGTCACCCTCTTGCTTCAGCCTTGATTACTCGCACCGTCGTGTATCCCATTGTTCTCTCAAAGTGTTCAATCTTCTGGAATCGCTATAAACTTTTGCACTGTATATACATACCTTGTGCAGTGTTCTTGCCAGAAACTACATCCAAATGTGCACAATGAATAATCAGACATTGAATGGCTTTGTTTACACCTGCTATTGATGTGGGAAACCCTGCCAGCTGGCAGGGAAATGATTAATTAGGAAGTGATCCAAATGGTACTTAAGTTTACCACATTCAAATGGAGATTGGATTAACCAAATGGTGCTGCACCTTCTGCTAAAGGCCTAGCGAGAACACTGCTTGTGACTATATGAGGTTCTGCACTTACGTCACTTGCATCTAGCAAGGCGCTAGGGTGCGATCTTGAGTTGCGAAAATTACGTGCACAGGGTCAACATTTGTGTTTCATTCACACTGTAAGTTGCCAACTTCTCCAGTCAGCGCTGGTCAACATTTGCCTCGTTCCCAGGCCTACCCCATTTTTTCTGTTCTTCGGTTTCCGTTGACAATAATACACGGATGCGGAAGGGTGGCGAAAAACGCGGAAGGCCTGGTACGATTCATCACGTGAGTGACGTCAGGTGGACGCAAGGGTGGACGTAGGGGGGGTGGGGCCCGTAGTCGTTTCAGCGGATCCTGAAGGCTGTTCATCATCCAGTCGGCTCGGTTCGAACGCTACACAACTTCTTGGGCGCTTTTTAGACTTATTTGTGGTTGGGCCACACCCAGCCCAACCGCAAATAAGTTTAAAAAGCGCCCAAGAAGTTGTGTAGATCGTCTGCGAGTCCTGACTAGCCGTGGAGCGTTCGAACCGAGCCGACTGGATGTGAACAGCCTTCAGGATCTGCTGAAACGACTACGGGCCCCGCCTCCCTTGCGTCCACCTGACGTCACTCACGTGATAAATCGTACCAGGCCTTCCGCGTTTTTCGCCGCCCTTCCGCATCCATGTATTATTGTCAACGGAAACCGAAGAACAGAAAAAACGGGATAGGCCTGGGAACGAGGCTAGGTCAACATACTGAATAGTTACATTTCCAAGATCACTGTTAAGCCTACTGTACCATTATTATGCAATCCATGAAATGGAGGCGTACACGGTCCTGACACAGTCGTGACATCACATGCAGAACCTCAGTCATTCTCACGTGGCCTCTGGTCTCGGTATCAGACTCTAGACGGCCGAGACTTTTTGTGGATTCCTGCAACATTTGGTAGGTGGAGTAAAAGGAGGAGAACAAGGGTCTTTAGACTGAACAGGATGTTGTTGGCTCTGCCAGAATCCTGGCGAGCCAATCAGATTGCAGCTGTTATCCGCTGTTATCCAGCATGTAATTTGCCCCATAAGTTCGGGATGCAGGAAAACCCGGAACGGTCAGGAACGGAACGGAACGGAACGGAACCGGAAGTAGTAATTAATGTTTCCTCGTGTACAACTAATTTTGCTCAGTACTATACTTTGGATCGTGAAAATAGCCATTGCCTACTGCAGGGAAGTCAGAGAACAGTTTAGTCTCGCGAGTTGGCTGGGTTGCACAGTATTTTGAAGCCATGAAGCGTTAGCGAGGTAGCCGCGCGGGTCCAAGTCTGCTGGCAGCATGCAACGACCTCGATAATTTTCGAGGATGACCTGAACGAGGCATTTGTTGCGGTTAGCCTCGAACCCAGGCGCGGAGGAGGGGGAAAAGAGCGCCTGGTATCCACTGTTTGCGCATGCGCTTAATTATTACATAAAAACCACGTGGATTTTTGCAGATGACGTCGCAAAACTATTCAAGTGTAAACAATGACGTCTATACCACACAACGAAACCACGAAGACATGATCGCAGCTTTGACTCTCACGTTTGGAACTTGGTCTGTCATCAGTGCCATGAGGGATGACACTACAATGACTACGCTGTCATCTCGGGCAAGCTTCACAGAACGGTATAACACAATGACTTACCGAAACCAGTGCGTAGACAGAGTCTCTTCGTATACTCACTTCAGAGATGCCCTCTGCTCGGGTTCGAGCGTCATCGCTGCACACCCAAGTCGCTGAAGGTACGAAACAGCCTCGTCTACATCTTGAATAAAGTCGCCATTATTGACAAAATACGATCGTGATACGGTTACGAACACGTATCTGACGTCACAAGCCACGGGAATGACACGGTCTTATCCGGGATTTCCGGAATGTCGGGAAATTAAGCGCATGCGCAAACAGTGGATACCAGGCGCTCTTTTCCCCCTCCTCCGCGCCTGGGTTCGAGGCTATTGTTGCGGTATGTGGCTAGGGAAGTCAGAGAGCTGGGCCAAGCGAGTGCCGAAGTAATCTACACTACAAAGAGCATCAAGCACTAATTATTCTACTGTCCTTGAGGCTGGCCCCCTGCTCTGCTTACATAAACGCAACGCTAAGTACAGATCCAGTAGCGCAATAGAGACAGTTCAGGCCATACCATGTCCCAAGAAAGTCCTCCAGCAGCTGCCTGTAAGTGCTACATGTTATGTTCACACAAAACATCCGAGTCGTTTATAATTCAGCTAAAGTTGTTCTACAATAATGTTGATTATTGCCATATAATTACTTCCGGTTCTGTTCCGTTCCGTTCCGTTCCTGACCGTTCCAGGTTTTCCTGCATCCCCATAAGTTCCACTAGTTCACATTGCATGATGGCTTGTATATAGTTGCCATGACATTGTGCTTCCAGGCCTTGAAGCAGCTTCAGGGAGGTGCTGTTATTTTTAGCTTTCCTAATCTGCACCCCACTGTTTTCCTAACTGTGCTCTTTTGGCTTCCAACTTCTAAGGTGAACTTTGTGGTCTGGTCAATGAAAGAAGAATGTGCCCTGTGCGCCCTTGTTAAGTTACAGCAAATCAGGCTGTCATGCAGGGCCGTAGCCATGACATTTGAAGTGGTCAGGTTGAGCAGTGTTGGTGATGCAGGTACTGCGTAACCACAAGGGGGCCATTAATTTCAGAGATCGTTTCCAATGCATTTTTCTGGTAGGAGTTGGATGACCCACTGCTAACTAAGCACGCCGTAGTGCTTGCAAGCTACAGCAAATGCTTCATGCAGCGCTCACAGAAATTGAGAGGAGGTGAACTTGCTTGTGCATATCAACAATTCAACAAAATCACAATGCGCGTCTTTAGAAACGGGCTGCCGGGCATGCCGCCAATACCTTGTGTGTGCATGAAACGTTTGGTGGCCCAAAAAGTGGCCCAGTTGAAACCAGATCAACCATTCTGGTGCATACAGTCCTGTCATGGGAATCGTCATGCCACTCAGAAAATGAAAATACGTGCATTTCTAGATGTCAAAAGGCTTCCAGAAGCTCCAGTAGCAAAAGCTTCCAGGCTATCTAAGAGAACTAGCTGGGAACTAGCTGAGAACTGGCCTGGGAACTAGCCTCGGAACTAGCCTGGGAACTAGCCTGAGAACTGGCCTGGGAACTAGCCTCGGAACTAGCCTGGGAACTAGCCTGGGAACTAGCCTCGGAACTAGCCTGGGAACTAGCCTCGGAACTAGCCTGGAACTAGCCTGAGAACTGACCTGGGAACTGGCCTGGGAACTGGCCTGGGAACTAGCCTGGGAACAAGGCTAGTTCCCCTTCATGTACTACTGTTCGGCATGACAGAGCAGTGCATTGTACAGCTGCAGCCTGTTCAGAGTCACCAGACCCTTCTTCCTCCCCTCCCCCTTTTGCTCCACCCACAAACCATAGTGGGAAGGGTCTGGTTTTGCAAGACTAGTGTTAGATGTTGTTTTGTTAAAGCCGTCACCTGTGATGATAGCTGAAATGTAGCGTTTCTCTTCTGTGTGTTTCTTTGACAGGTGGGCCTCAAGAATGTCTGCTCCATTGTCTGCCCCTGCTGGCATGCCCCCACCACAACAGCAGAGAATGGCCACACAGCAACAATTTGTCCCGTATGAACAATCCTCGATCCCACAAATGCCGACCGCCCTGCCAACTACTGTCCACTGGTTTCGTCTCGACGCCCTCCGCTTGCACGACAATCCTGCCTTCACTGATGCCGTCACCAGCGGCCAGCGCTTCAAGGCTGTATTCATCATCGACCCATGGTTCAACGCAAACTACAACCGAGGCGGGCCGCAGGCGAACGTCTGGCGCTTTCTCCTTGAGTGTCTCCACGACATTGATAGCCGTCTTCAGAAGAAACCCTACAGGACGAGGTTGAATGTCCTTGTCGGCCAGCCAACTGTCATCTTTCCGGAGATTTTCCAGAAGTGGAATGTTACCAAACTCACCTTCCAGGGCTCCCAGGTGAGCAGTGAGGCTGTTACCCATGATGAAATCATCAAGTTGATTTCTTTGCAGAATAATGTCCAAGCCACCTCTTTCTGCTCGCACACCCTCTACAACCCCAATGACCTGATTGCCCTCAACAAGGGACAGGTACCCCTATCCTACAAGGAATTCCGTGGTATACTCCCAATGATTGGAAAACCCGCTGACCCTATTCCGGAACCAGACGCCATGACTATCTGCATGTCATCAACTGACACTTCAGAAAAGATTGATGAACCGGAAGGAAGTATCCCCAGTTTCCAAGATCTTGGGTTCAAGACTGACGAGGCTCTGTACACCAACTCGTGGGTTGGGGGCGAAAGCGAAGCTCTTAGCCGTCTCTCCAGTTTCTGCACTCGCCGTGCAATGACTCCCGAAGAACCTGTTAGCTGGCTGATGAGCAAGGATACCTTGAGTCCCTACATCCGTTTTGGCTGTCTCTCAGTCCGCCAGCTGTTCAGTCAGCTAAGGCAGTTTGCCTCCACTTCTGCAAAGGGGCAGGGTCTCTTTGAGCAGCTCACTAAGAACCTCTTGTTGCGAGAGTTTGCCTACCTCATTGGCTCCTCCTCCCCCAAGTTTGACGTGATGTACGGCAACCCCGTCTGCATCCAGCTTCCCTGGGACAAGAATGAGATGTACCTGAAAGCCTGGAGGGAGGGGAAGACCGGATACCCATGGATCGATGCTGTTGTCCGCCAGATTCGCCAAGAAGGATGGGCCCATTTCCTTGCAAGGCAGAGTATTGCAGTCTTCCTCACACGTGGCTACCTTTGGGTATCCTGGGTGGCTGGAAAGGAATTCTTCCAAGAGTTCATGCTTGATTTTGAGCTTCCCGTCTCTTCTGTGTGCTGGATGCAGAGCTCGTGCAGTGGCTTCTTCTGCAACCAGGTTGAGAGTTATGATCCGTGTCTTGTTGGCAAGCAGATGGACATGGAAGGCCACTACATCAAGACCTATGTCCCGGAGCTACATAATTTCCCAGCAGAGTACATCCACCAACCATGGAAGGCACCAATGTACATTCAGAAACAGGCGGGATGTGTGATTGGCCAGGACTACCCCAACCCGATTGTGGATGTTTGTGATCAGGGTCAGTTGTGCTGCAAGCGAATCCAGAACATCATGAGTGCTCTGCGTGATGTGTATGGAAGTGATTGAACCCACTTGCCCATCGCTGGTTTGGACTGTCGCTCCCCGTTCATGCACCTACCGATCTGTACTTTTGTGATTCAAGTGGTGAAATGCACTTTGCTGTAATCAGGAGCTTACGGACTCCTGCTGCGTTTCATTGACTGTTCTTTCGCAGTTGTATCTGTTGGCTGAATAGCCACTTTTATTCATTCCTTGACCATGATTCTTTCACAGTTGTACCTGTATGTACTGTTATTCTTTGTTGACCCCATGATTCTTTACCTGTTGACTGTTGTATGTATAATATAGCCACGTTAATTTTGTTCTTCTTTGGCCACATCAACCATTATTTGGAATTGTCCATTTATTTGGTCACTAATTAAAATAGAAGGACCCCCACCCCATGGACAGTATCTAACCCAGACTACAACCCTCCCTCCTATCATTGGCTATCAACCAGCCGTACACCTTGCCTTGAGGTCACCAGACAGTAGTGGTCCAACCCTGTGGCATTATATGGCAATCGCGAGCAGCTAGATGCTCACACAATGGAACTCGCACGCTACAGAAACGGGAAAGGGTGTGGCCAGTGATACTGCAGTGTGTGACAACTGTGTTCATTCTTGGTGTTGTTGAGAACAACCTCATTTAGAATCCAACACCTCGATATTCTCTGGGCTTTTTTCTGTTGCCAATGGTGGCTTCCCACTCCCGCTGATTGAGCCCCCTACCACCACTGGCTTGGTACATGTAGGTTGGCATGGTTCACTGGTTGTCTGGTTGTCATGGCAACCAGTTTGCCTTCACTGAAAATGTGTGGGAATACTACGTAATTATTCATTAAATTAGTTGCCATGGGAATGGGTGCAAATGTTTTATCGCACACAGGTTTGCCATATGGACTCCATGGGTATTCACATCCTTAGCTGTGCTATATAGCAACAACATTATGTGGTCCTGGTGCGTGCTAGGTGGTGTGTTGTCTGTCCAGAAGGGGGTTCAGTAGTTCGGGATGTTTACCTATTGATCTCTGGCATGTATGGCTAATTGTCCCCAGTTAGGATTTCCCACATCAGACACTGGATATGGGACCAATTGGTGTTGGTTTACATAATGTCATAATGTTACATAATGGTAGCCATGTAACTGCATGACTCCTGCATGCCCCACATACACTACAGAACCTAGGCTACCTAGGCTACCAGCAGTTTGTGCATCTCCATGGAAACGGACACCTCTATTGATCAGAGTACCAAAAGTCTATCATTATCTTAGCTTCACATGCTCGTCGTCATGCCAACAATGTCTGACATATGGTTGGTTGTCCATGGCCAACCTCAACCATGGTCAAGATATCGATATCTTGACCATCAATTTTTCTGCTTGACCGCATCCCAAAAAGCTCTTGACTGTTTGACTGCATTGGCTGTATTTCCACCATTGACCATTAGACCACATGCACATTATGCCCTTGACCCGATATAATAATTATACAGAAGAATGTGTAGCAACTCCATATAGTACACAGCCCGGTCACAGCTGTGACTACAGTGAATATGCGAGTCACCTCTTTCATCCCTTGATCTGTGGGAGATCAAGATTGCCCACATAACGCTCTGACCAAACGTGAAGCTGTCTCTCTCTAGTTCTGTCTGTGAATTAACCTCCGATCAAGGTATGCCTGCACTGTCGTAACGTGCAATGTGCAATAGCTTCGGAATTCAAACTGGCCGTTTTGGTGTTAGCTACAGACATTCTCACAGTACCTTCGAATTAAGCCTGCAGCTCCACTGTCTCTGAACATCTCGAGTAGGTTAAGCTCAGTAGTGGACTCCCCCCCCCCCCCCCCCCCCCCCCCCATCAACATTATACTGATTGAAGTTATATCTTTGACAGACAATATACACGTGCAGCAGTGCATACCTGTAGATGCAGAGTTAGTCAAATCCATGCACGCAGGAAGCCAAACCAACAATGTTGACTACACATAAATATAAATAGTGGGTGGTGATGACATCATAATTATGTCATTCAAAACCAAAGAGGGCGGTGGTAAAAATATTCTTGAAAACTCAATGCCAATATAAAACACACACACACATACACTACACAAGTGGTTAGTTACAGAGCACTTGAGATATCGTCGTCCTTATCTCTGCTCTGCACATCTGGTTGCGATTCCTCTGTCTCCATTGATAGCCCAATCCCGCTCATGTACACCTGTGGTTTCCCAGCCGATTCTTGCGACCGTGTGGAGATGGACCACCGTGCTGTGTTAGGGGTTGAAGGGAGGGGAGGGAAATGTGACGTCCCGTAGTCACCGACAGGGCTCACACGTTGACCGTTTTCAGCGATGCTAGGAGCTGAGTCTGAGGCTGAAGTGTTTTCTGATGAAACGGGTTGAGTGTTGGTGGGCGTGATGCCGCTGCTGGCCTTGTCCAGATCTTTGCGGGAGAAGTGTTCCACTATCCCAACACCAAAGCAGTCACCGAGTACATTCACAGTGGTACGGAACCGATCCCTGTGGGAGGGTAGAATACTGACATGAGTAATCTATGCCGAGTACATTCACAGTGGTACGGAACCGGTCCCTGTGGGAGGTAGAATACTGACATGAGTAATCTATGCCGAGTACATTCACAGTGGTACGGAACCGATCCCTGTGGGAGGGCCATATTCTAGAATCTTCATCTAAGGCAGGGCAATTCAACGTTTGGGGGTTGGACCACTCTGTTCTCAGCCCTTCAATAGTGGTCACCATGGGACCCCAATAGTCTATAAAGGATTAGCACAACTGGGACTTGCAGAATGACCACAATAGACAGGTGGCTGCCTCTAACAGGTCTGACCACTATAGACAGGTGGCTGCCTCTAACAGGTCTGACCACTATAGACAGGTGGCTGCCTCTAAACAGGTCTGACCACTATAGACAGGTGGCTGCCTCTAACAGGTCTGACCACTATAGACAGGTGGCTGCCTCTAACAGGTCTGACCACTATAGACAGGTCTTAGTTTACAGCTGCTTCAGTTACTGTTCTTCTTTGCACCCTCTGCTTGTGTGCAGTTTAGTGAAGTGGGATCTACTCGACTACCCCTCATCCTCCCTCACCAGACCCAAACCAAAACAGCTCAGATCGCTTCCAGTACTGAGGATTTCAGGTCGCTTGTCCCAGATCCAGTCAAGAAATCAGCGCATGTGCATAAGTATGGCCATGGAAACGGCCTTTGCACTTGAGGCCTAAGCGCAAAAGCTAGCTGGGAATTGCAAATTACTGTGTTCGTTTGAACGATTGTGCATTCGTTTACGGCAAGACAGCTACACCACCTAAACGGCAAAGGCACACACCACACACTCTTTCATCCGTGCACATGCACTGAAAATTTGAAATGGATCTTGGACAAGCAACTTGAAATCAAGTATCACACGTGGAGGAGGAGGATACTGGAACCAGTCCAAGCTGGGGCTGGTTTGGGTCTGGGACCGAGACTAGGCTTACAGGAGCCAGTCGACAGTGAAGATAAGAGCTGCGTCCTCTGGGGGCAGTCCCACGGCCACCAGCACAATGACCAGTGTGAAGAGCCCCGCCTGGGGAACACCTGCCGCACCAATGCTGGCAGCTGTCGCTGTGATGCTGAGAGTAGAGGGAGAGAGGAGGGAGAAACAATTACAGGTGCACGTGGCTGATATCCTAACTCTTAGTTGTGCACACATTGTGCAATGATAGCCTCATTCCCAGGCCGTCTCCCACTCTGTTTTTAGCCGCATTTATGACCTTTGAACCAATCTAATTGGCTGTCTCCTACTCCATGTATAGCCTGCATACGTGACCTTTGTACCGCTGTTCAAAGGTCACATGTGGCTAAAAGCAGCTGGAGCGGGAGACAGCCTTGTAACAAAGCTTACGGCAAAGCCATTGCACTTTGCTGCCTGTTGCTTTGGCAACCTGCCCAAAGTATGTGCATTGCCATGTACTTTAACCACTCAGAATCGAGGCTCCAGGAGCAGTGTCTAGTTCTCCAATTGGCAATTTGGCGGGAATTAAACCTTGTAAGACAAACACTAGTCTCGTTCCCAAACTCTGATCTTAGAAGAATCTGTCACTTTATCATCAAGACCTTAAGTGCATGATCAGGAGCCAGCGGATGAAGCAGATGTGATCGGGGAGCATCAGCTGAAGTGGATGTCATCAGGGAGTGGAGGTGAGAGTTCGTCAGAGCTCTGCACAGAGTTGCTAGCCTCGTTCCCAGGCCATTCCCACTGCCAGTATTTCATCGATTCCAGTATGAAATACGGCGGGGAAGGTCTTGGAGATCTGGTCACGAGCGATGACGTCAGGTAGACAGATGGTAGACACACGGGGGGCAGTGACCAACCGTTATAATACCTGTTTTGCATCGATCTGTCCTCGGCGTTGTGAACACCAAACGGTATCGATCGTCTGCCTTGCAAGTGCTCTGACATCCAGCCTTTGGACGGACAGTACAACACAGGACGTCGATATTCTTTGCTGGGCACCGCCCTAGCTCCGTGTGTCTACCATGTGTCTACTTGATGGCACTGCACGTGACCAGATCTCCCAGGCCTTCCCCGCCGTATTTCATACTGGAAGCGATGAAATACTGGCGGTGGGGAACGACCTGGGAACGGCCTGGGAACAAGGCTACAGAGTTGCCATTATTAGCTACGTTTTGCGAAGTGACGAGGTATGCATTTGTGCCAAAAGTTGCACATTATGGAAACCAATTATTACCAACATTTTGACATGGTGAAACAGCACTCCTAGGGTGACTGATGTGCCATTTCTGCCAAAAATGGACCAATGAACCAAAATTGGTACATGTAGTGGCAATAGAAGAGAACGTTGCACTAGGTATGGGTAGTAGATATGACGCTGGGAATTGTGTCATTGTAGTCAGCATGAAAAGAGCTTTCAAACGATGTCTTTAAAATGATTTTTAATCTCGGTCACATTTTTGATGAAAATCACACTCGACCAAAGGCTATAATCCATGGTTTTGGGTCAAAATTCAGCCGACAGCAAAACAGATATCATTTGAAAGCTCTTTTCACGCTGATCACAATGGTGCAAATCCCAGCTTCATATCTCATTCCTAGCCCGAGATACCGAGCATATTAGTCTGCTGTAACTGCGTGTGTAATTCCATATAGCCTCATTCACAGGCCTTCTACACCGCCAGTGTTTGATCACGTGCAGTATTTTTGTCATTCTGTAAACGATAAAAAAAAACTGGAGGTGTAGAAGGCCTGGGACGAGGCTACGCATGCAGGACGCCCTCCACAAGTGGCAGCTAGTGTGTATGTAGCAAACAAGACAACGCTACTAAGTCTTGATCTGCTTCACTGTGTGTCCTTGTGTGCTGTCACTCAACTAGTCTCGGTCCCAGACCCAGCGCAGATCGCTTCCAGTATCATGTGCAGGGATACTGGAAGCGATCCGAGCTGGGGGGGGGGGGGGGGGGGGGGGGGGGGGGGGGGGTCTGGGGCCAAGACTATCACTCAACATGTAAAAACATCTACACGTACAGATATCATACCTAATGATAATAATCTGGGCAACACTAGCATCGATATCGTTCACTTGAGCAATAAACACAGCTGCCACAGCCTCGTACAGCGCAGTACCGTCCATGTTGATGGTGGCCCCCACGGGCAGCATAAAGCGAGTGACACGGGGGTCGGCGGCAAAGTTCTTCTCAAGACATTGGATGGTGACCGGGAGAGTTGCAGAGCTGTGTAATTGAGTGTGTGTGTGTGTGTGTGTGTGTGTGTGTGTGTGTGTGTTTGTGTGTGGTGAGGGTGTGGTTGTGCATACGTGTGAGCATGGCTACACTTACAAGCTCTATGGCCATGTACCAGACCCTTTTGCTTGGTGCGGAACAGGGTCTGGCCATGCGAGACTACCTACTTACCTGGATGAGGTTCCGAACGCGATGAGCAGGGCCTGCAGTGCAGCGTGGACCATCTTGAATGGGTTCTTCCGTGTGAGGATGAGGTAAATGAGGGGAAGCACTATGCACCCATGGATGACCAGCCCTGCGAGGACAGTGGCGGTGTAGAGCCCAATCCCCTGTACCAGTACGACAAAACTTTCCACTTCAAGGAGCTTGCCAGCGATGATGGAAGCAATGCCAATGGGAGAGTACCTGAGGTCATTGAGGGAGAGCAAGGGGAAGGGGTGAGACAGAGGAAGGGAAGGAGGGTGAAGGGAAGAGAAGAGGGGTGAAGAAGGGAGAGAGGGGGGAGAAGGAAGATGAGGGAGGAAGGCGAGGAGGGAGAGAGAGGAAGGGAAGGAGGGTGACGGGAAGAGAAGAGGGGTGAAGAAGGGAGAGAGGAAGGAGAGGGGGGAGAAGGAAGAAAGGAAGGGGTGAGGGAGGAAGGTGAGGAGGGAGAGAGAGGAAGGGAAGGAGGGTGAAGGGAAGGGAAGAGGAGTGAAGAAGGGAGAGAGGAAGGAGAGGGAGGGAGAAGGAAGAAAGGAAGGGGTGAGGGAGGAAGGCGAAGGGGGAAAGGAGGAGAGGAAGGGGGAGAGGGGAAGGCAAGGGGGGGGGGGGGGGGGGGGGGGGTGAGGGAGGAAGGGAAAGCGGAGAGGGAGGAAGGGCGCAGGTTTAGGAGGAAGGCGAAAAACGTGACACTTGTCATGCGTATTACAATGATTATGAACATTATGACAGTACAATTTGATGCATTTAGAGCCACAATACAAACTACAAAACAGTTATAGTCACTGCAAAACATGAACACAAATTAAATTTGCAGATCCTCAAAAGAAGAGAAACCAAATTTGGCAACCAAATTGACCTGCCAACCTAAATGACAGAAACAGCACTCCTGACTGATGTGACACTTCTGTGCAAAACATGACTTTTTATTTTGGTCACATTTTTGTCAAAAATCGCACTCGACCAAAGGCTATAATCCATCGATTTTCATGATTTTGGGTCAAAATTCAACCAACAGCAAAATGGACATCATTGGAACGCTCCATTCATGCTGATCACAATGGTGCAAATCCCAGCTTCATATCTCATTCGTAGCCCAAGATACGAGATGACACAAGATACCTACCCAAGCTGGCATAATCCCTACTCTGTATATCTATTGTCTAAAGAAAGACATGCTGTATCCACGCATTTGAACGAGATATGAAGCTTGGTATTGCGCCATTCTGATCAACATGACAAGAACCTTCAAGTGATGTGTAAAACATGACTTTTAATTTTGGTCACATTTTTGTCAAAAATCGCACTCGACCCAAGGCTATAATCCATGGATTTTCATGATTTTGGGTCAAAATTCAACTGACAGCAAAATGGACATCATTGGAACGCTCCATTCATGCGGATCACAATGGTGCAAATCCCAGCTTCATATCTCCTTCCTAGCCCAAGATACCTAGCCCAAGATACCTAATTAGTCTGCTAATTAGTCTGCATGCATAGCCTTGCTGCCTTGTTCCCAGGCCTTTCACACCACCAGGTTTTGATCGCTTACAGTATTTTCGATCAAAAGCTGGAGGTGTAGAAGGCCAGGGAATGAGGCTATGCATGCAGGATGCCCTCCACAATAAGTGGCAGCTAGTGTGTATGTAGCAAACAAGACAAGATCTGGCATCACCGTGTATCCTTGGTGTGCTGTCGCTCACCAGGAGTGCTGTTTCTGCGCCAATTTTGGTTCATTGTTCCATTTTTGGCAGAATTGGCACATCAGTCATGCTACAGAATAGGCGCTTGATCTTTTACGGTGACGTTTCTGCCAACTTTGGCATGTCGAAATGGTTTCCTAAATGTGCCAGTTTTGGCATGTAAACATACTGACGATCGAATGTTCACATGCATCATATGACTATTATGTCACTGGTGATTACGATATTGAGTTACCGTAGTCTCTCGTTATTAGGTGCATGTGCCTATATCTCCACAGGAAGGAAATATCCGCCTACAGGTTAGATGCGCTAGAATGACATCACTGAAATAGGAAGTGCACTTCAGTTTGAATTCTTCCTTTTCTCTACTCCGTACGATCAAGGGCGCATAAACCTAAAACCAGCGCCTAACAGCGAATAATATGCGCCTCTAAGTGACCTGCGCTTAGTAATGTGCGACTATGGTATCACAAAATGTCACTTACCACATCACCATGGTTACCAGCTTCATGATGACCTCATTGAGGGTGGAGATCACGCCCACAATCCTCCGCCCCTCTGTCCCCGTGCGGGACAGCACTATGGCGAAAGCAATACTGAAGACAATGATTCCCAGGATGTTCATACCCTCGCGGGTACCAACCACAACATGACGGATAGGTATGGTGGCGTTCTCACAGGTCAGGTTATAATCCATAATGAGATCTTTGGTGTGGGAACAGTTCTCGTAGGTGAAGTTGTGAAGCTTCTCAACACAAGTTTTATAGTTTGTGACTGTCCTGTGGGAGTATGAGGTCTGGGCCTGCATCCATTGGAGGAGAGATTCAGGGTGTCGGGGAGGAAGGAGGCAGAGAGAAGGGGAGGGAGAAGGGGGAGAGAGGTGAAGGAAGGAGGTGTGGAGGAGGAGAGAGAAGGAGGAGGGAGAAGGGGAGGGAGAAGGAGGAGGGAGAAGGAGGAGGGAGGCAGAGAGAAGGGGGAGAGAGAAGGAGGAGGGAGGTGAAGGAAGGAGGTGTGGAGGAGGAGAGAGGGAGGAGGGATCATGTGAGGTCCTATGCTGGAAATGTGTTGCAAGATCAACACACTGAGATTCTGGTGAAATCCATGCGAGGTGTTGCTTGAACACTTCTCAGCAGGATTCAGCTGAACAAACCTCTTCACATGTACTGACTAGATTGAGACGATCATGGTACATGTTAATTAACTGATCAGGGTACATGTTAATTAACTGATCAGGGTACATGTTAATTAACTGATCATGGTACATGTTAATTAACTGATCAGGGTACATGTTAATTAACTGATCAGGGTACATGTTAATTAACTGATCAGGGTACATGTTTATTAACTGATCAGGGTACATGTTAATTAACTGATCAGGGTACATGTTAATTAACTGATCAGGGTACATGTTAATTAACTGATCAGGGTACATGTTAATTAACTGATCAGGGTACATGTTAATTAACTGATCAGGGTACATGTTAATTAACTGATCAGGGTACATGTTAATTAACTGATCAGGGTACATGTTAATTAACTTTTTCAGTCCTATAACTGCTGGTAGTGGTTTACTCACTGCCTGAAGAAAGCGGACAGAGTGTGGTTTCCGGATAAATTTCCAGAACTGAGCCTGCCCCGGCCTAACACTTTCCTAACCCCATGACCACACCCCTCGTGTACAAGGAGCCACTCCACCTTGTTGTACAACGTATAGTGAGGTCAGCTGTGGAACATGGTTACCTGTGAGAAAGTGGTTACCTTGTTGTACAACGTATAGTGAGGTTAGCTGTGGAACATGGTTACCTGTGAGAAAGTGGTTACCTTGTTGTACAACGTATAGTGAGGTTAGCTAGCTGTGGAACATGGTTACCTGTGAGAAAGTGGTTACCTTGTTGTACAACGTATAGTGAGGTTAGCTGTGGAACATGGTTACCTGTGAGAAAGTGGCTACCTTGTTGTACAATGTATAGTGAGTGAGGTTAGCTGTGGAACATGGTTACCTGTGAGAAAGTGGCTTCAAAGAGATTGTCCGGGAACAAGTTCCTGCAGAAGGGAAACGTTATTGTGATAACGTTCATGCCAGTATGGACCCTTGCACATGTTAGGAGACGCATTTGATGAGTTTGCTGCAATACCACGAGAGAATGCACGGCAATCAGAGGTGTGACCGCAGTACTAGCCGGTGGGAAAGAGCGTCTCAGCTAGAGCGTCAAAGCATCCGGGAGAAATTCATGCACTCATAGGCTGACCACATACACGTTGCAACCACTTACAAAGCAGTGGTAAACTACAACATGCTTAGCCTTGTTATTGCCTGGGAACAAGGCTACATACAACATGCTGCTTGGGCAGACAGGCTTACTGCACGATAAGCGTCTGCAAGATATGATAGCATTTGTTGACTCTTGCATACCGATCAGTTTGCTACACACACTGCCTAACCTCTTTCACTGATTCCTGGTTGCTAAGGTACCATGGGAATAAGGCTAGCTGTTCTCTGGAAGAGGGCGGGGCAGTGGGGTGGCCACCAATCAACTTATGTTGTTCAGCAACAATCCTCACAGGAAATCAAATGATGTTGTTTGGCTAACGTGATTGGTTAGTTAAGATGCTGACATATCTCAGTAACATTCTGGTTTAGTTAATTAGTACTATTATAGCCAGCTGAATAAGTTACTTTCAGTTTCAATTTTGATAATTTGTTGACTACAACTCTATACACTGTACTAAACCTATACATGGTTATAGTGATGGTTAGCTAACAAGGGGAGGTCACTCCGATAAGCACCACAGTCACAGCTGCAACTGCAATCGGTCAACCCGTATGCTAAGGAAGGGGTGGAGTTGCTACGCATTCTTCCATATACTATCACAAAGTCAACGGTCAAAGCCCAAAAATCAGCGCGGTCAAAAGTCAAAGCTTTGAAGGCGCAGTCAACGGTCAAGCCGCGCAAAAGAGCGGTCAAAGTTTTGACCCACGGTCGCAGCTGTGACTGCAGAGTCTATTGGCGTGACCTTCCCTTGGCTAAGAGGGCGTGTACCTAATGAGATCCAAAATAGCATCCAGTGTCTCCAGTTCGTTGCCGGCACTGGGCCCAGTTGAGTTGTCACACTCACTCTCAATGGGGAACCGGTTGCCTGGCTGGATGGTCATTACCAGCAGCAGCCCCAGTGCCACTGCTAGCACTGTGGTGGTGCCATAGTAGAGCACAGTCTTCCAGCCAAGCGCTCCTGCAACACGTGCCTCCAGCGACCCAAGACCAGCAATGAGGCTGAAGATGATTAGAGGGAGAATCAACATCTTTAGCATCCGAAGAAAGATCTCGCCTGGAAATGCGATCAGTTGCAACGCTTCCTGCCCTGGGTGTGCCTCCCTCGCGGACAAACCAATGACAACCCCGACCACCACGGAAGCTATGGTTAATATCAGTAACAAGTTTGTTAGCAGCCATCTCCCAGTGATTTTCAGGCAATTCAAGGCCCTTCCGTGCGTTCCCTTCTGCTGGTGCACCAGCGGCTCGCTTTCTGAGGCCGCTTCTTGTCCTGGGGTTTCGCTGACGTTGGACATCTTGTCACATGTACATATGTGTAGCTACATCTAGCCTCGTTCCCAGGCTCCTCCCCCTGGCCTGGTTGCTGCGCTAGCGCATAGCATAAACATGTGTGACGTTTTGGAGGGCGGGGCTACGGCCGGCTGCACCTGCTGAAACCTCACCCACGCACTCCTCACATGCACACAAGAAAGAGAAGAGCCATGGAGATTCCACCAGCGAGGATTGTAACGGTTAAGACTCTCAGCCTACCGGATTGCTTGGACGATACGGTGGAACCACTGCGGCTGGACAACAGCACCAGAGGACGTGGAAACGCCATCACACTCGGGAGACTAGCCAGCGAGGATCGTAGAATATCGATGCGAGACCACGATCATGAATGGGAGACCCCCAATGGTGCGCGGGCGGAGTTGACCGAGATCATCGAGCTGCAGTCTCCTGTGCTTGCGCTCTGTCACGACAGCACCTCCACAACCCCTGCGATGCAGGAGGAGAGACAGCGCGACCTGGAGGAGGAACTATCGCAACTTCTGGAGTGGTTCAGAGATACGTTCACTCACATCGGAAAACACGGACGCGTGTCACTCAAGGATTTCAAATGCGCCGCCAGGGATTGTGAAGTGAGTGTCATGACCACTTTGCATCAAATATGCGATGTAGGAAATTATGTGTACTGACTTCACTACAAATTTTATCCTAATTGGAATGGACGTTGTGTACACAGGGCTTTGCAGAGAACCTCTTCAAGTTGTTTGACACAGACCGCAGCTCGACTCTCAGCCTGCAGGAGCTGGTCGGAGGCATGGGAAGACTCACCACGTAAGCATTGATCGTGAACCCCTCAGCTGTTGTTAGACACACTGTAGTGGTTGTGATAGAATTCATGGTCAACAAGTGGAGATATTGTTACATTGTGTGAAAGTCATTAGGGGGAATATCTCCAAAGTGAAATATGAAGTGACTCGGACCCCTCTCCCCTTTAAAATATCATACCTTCACAGATGAGCATTTTACTCTCTATTACCTGAAAAATGAACCCAAACAAGTTAACACTTCTGCTGTAATTGCATTGAAAGGAGGAAGTCCAAACAAAGTTGTTTGCCACAATGACATCACATCTATAGTGCCATTCTGCCAAGTGTGGGGGTATAGCTCAGTGGTAGAGCATTCGACTGCAGATCGAGAGGTCCCTGGTTCAAATCCGGGTGCCCCCTCACTCTTTTTTTTCCTCCCTGATCACAATACTAACGCAGTACTGCATGGCCCTCTTTCCCTAGGCACAGTCGGAAGGGGAAGATCCTGCAGTGGTTTGAGCAGACGTTTGCGCGGGTCTCTGGGGATGACCAACTCTTACAGCTGGATGAGTTCAAGAGAGCCCTGCAAATCAATGGGGTAGGTAAGATCAATTTTCCTTCACGACCCCACCAGTGGAAGTATGTGCTAGGACGTTACTTCTGTGTGGTCTAGTTAATTTTGCTGTGAACACAGTCACCTCCAGTCGTGCACACTGATGGTGTGCAAAGTGTGGAGATAGGAAGTCGGGTAAGTTTTGTACACTACAAGCAACCCTGAGCTCTGTAGGATTGCAGTAGGCCCATTGAGAAGGGGCTCAGTTAGCCTCGTTCCCAGGCCGTCTCGGGCCTGGGAACGAGGCTAGGGCTCAGTGCACAAATAAGCAACTTACAATGTCTGCCCTATGCACCTCCAAACCTAGCTATGGTAATGTGTGATGGCATGAATGGACACCTTCATAACAAATTTTTGCGTCACAGGTGAGCAATAATGTCGTTAGGTCATTTCACAGCTGTGTGAACTTCAAAAGGAAGATATCAGGCATGGCAGGACACATACTCACACACTCCCTCATGCACACACACACACACACACACACACACAAACAGTTCATGGAGCGGTTTTACCAGCTGATGGACAATGACAACAGTGGACGGCTCACGTTGCCAGAGCTACTGGATGCCTTCAGCAAACTGACATGGTGTGGAACTGGACACACCACTAGCTACAATACAAGCGCCATAGACGCCTTAATCACAGCTGAGACTGGGGTCGCCATAGACGCCTTAATCACAGCTGAGACTGGGGTCGCCATAGACGCCTTAATCACAGCTGAGACTGGGGTCGCCATAGACGCCTTAATCACAGCTGAGACTGGGGTCGCCATAGACACCTTAATCACAGCTGAGACTGGGGTCGCCATATATAGACGCCTTAATCACAGCTGAGACTGGGGTCGCCATAGACACCTTAATCACAGCTGAGACTGGGGTCGCCATAGACACCTTAGCTGAGACTGGGGTCGCCATAGACGCCTTAATCACAGCTGAGACTGGGGTCGCCATAGACACCTTAATCACAGCTGAGACTAGGGTCGCCATAGACACCTTAATCACAGCTGAGACTGGGGTCGCCATAGACACCTTAATCACAGCTGAGACTGGGGTCGCCATAGACACCTTAATCACAGCTGAGACTGGGGTCGCCATAGACACCATAATCACAGCTGAGACTGGGGTCGCCATAGACACCTTAATCACAGCTGAGACTGGGGTCGCCATAGACACCATAGTCACAGCTGAGACTGGGGTCGCCATAGATGCCATAGTCACAGCTGAGACTGGGGTCGCCATAGATGCCATAGTCACAGCTGAGACTGGGGTCGCCATAGATGCCATAGTCACAGCTGAGACTGGGGTCGCCATAGATGCCATAGTCACAGCTGAGACTGGGGTCAAGAAATTTTAACCTGTTTTATCGCTGGACCATGTTGCAAAAAAGGCTCTTGACTGTTTGACTGCGTTGTACTTTAGCCATTGGCCGTTGACATAATTTGCTTTGACCTGATAATATAATAGAAGAATTCGTAGCGACTTTGCAGCATACGGGGTACTGGTCGCAGCTGTGACTATGGCATCTGTGGGAGTGACACCCCCCTTGCAACAGTACATGAAATGTTAGAAGGATACTAAGTCTCTTGGCTGCATGTGCTAATAATAGCTGTACGCACAAATTGCAAACTAGGTACTCATTGCACCCTCACACCCACACACTCACACTCACCCACACACACACCCTCACACCCACACGCTCACACCCTCTCACCCACACACTCACACCCTCACACTTGCACTCACTCACACCCACACACACACTCACCCACACCCTCACACCCTCTCACCCACACACACACTCACCTACACCTCACACCCTCACCCACACACTCACACTCACTCACACAGTATGGACAGAGATGCAAAGTGGCTTGCCTGGTTTGAACAACAATTCTCAATGGTAGCCGGTAGCGACCGACAGATTGACCTTGAAGAATTCAAACGTGCTCTCCACGTAAAAGAAGTAAGTTCAACTGTATCCAGTAGCTTGTCCCACAAACTCATGCAGCTAACTTGTCCTGCTGACAGGATATCCATGCAATGGAGCCCCTCCCCCGACAGGATGTCCATGCAATGGAGCCCCTCCCATCTCTGTTATAGATGCCATGCAATGGAGCCCCTGCCATCTCTGTTATACTATAGATGCCATGCAATGGAGCCCCTGCCATCTCTGTTATGATAGCCATGCAATGGAGCCCTCCCATCTCTGTCATTTATGTAATGGAGCCCCCCCCTCTCTCTGTTGTAGATGCATCGATGTCATGCATACAGGCTAAAGTCCCCACATATTATTTCTGAGTTGGAGTAGCAGAGATCCAGCAGCAGCCACACCAACAAAAATAGTTAATTATTAATGTTATTCACATGCTGAGAATTAGGGTAATAACATTCTTTGTGGTAGGCAGATGACCGCATGTGTATGCCGTTTACAACAATGCAGTGTTTTGATTTGAGTCTGATTGGGGTCGTGTCGTGTGTCAGAGGCAACATTCCTGAACTCTGAGTTCGCATGCTCTTAGACAAAGCAACATACTTGGTACAGAAAAATGACAAAAATAAACGTTGAGCCTCAGGGGCTAAAGTTGTTTGGCAAGGTCAGTCAGTCTAGAGTACTACAGGAAGAAAGAGAGGAAAAAAGTTCCTGCATGAGTTTGTGGATAACAAATAGAGGAGAGAAAAAAGTGAGGGGGCACCCGGATTTGAACCGGGGACCTCTCGATCTGCAGTCGAATGCTCTACCACTGAGCTATACCCCCACACTTGACCATGATTGGGAATATTTCAGTCAAGATCATGTGGGTACGGTAATGGACATCTTAACTCCAACAATAATATGACCGTGCATTCCACCTCTGGCAATATCAGCACAGACCTTATTCTACCCCTTGGTGCGACTCACTGCCTATGTCTACAGTGTAGACCCCAACTCACTGGAGATAAAGAGTATATATACGTACCCCTTCTCTGCCGCTTTTCTCCCTCCCCCCCTTACTCCCACCTCCACCCCAATCACCCCACTCCCTCCAGTCGTTCTTTGCCGAGCGGTTCTTCCAGCTGTTTGACCGGGACAACAGCGGCTACATCAGTCTGAGGGAGCTGATGGACGGACTCACCCTGCTCACCAACGGCTCCGAGAGTGACAAGCTTCGCTTTCTCTTCCAGGTCTATGACGTTGACGGTGAGCACTTTCCCATGCTGAACAGAAGTGACTGAGAGATCATGTTGTTTATTTAGGATCATTCCTGTCATATTGATTGTGGCAAAATGTATGTGCTGCATACGTAATCTCTTCGTTTGCATCTCTGCTTCCACCCCCCCCCCCCCCCCCCCCCCCCCCTCTTTCACCCTCTCCTCTCTCAACCCTCCCTTCTCCTCACATCCCTATTATTGCATTCACTTCCACCACCTCTTCCCTTCCTGCTCTCAGGCAATGGTTACATCGACTTTGAAGAGCTTCGGACAGTACTGAAGTCATGCATGGACGAGAGTACCCTAAAGTTTAGCGAATCAAAGTTGGACGAGCTCACGAGGGCACTGTTTGAAGATGCAGACGTGGACAACAGTGGGACCATCAGCTTTGAGGAGCTGCAGGCGGAGCTTGACAAACATCCCGGAGTGATCGAGAACCTCACCATCAGGTAGGACTAACCGCAGGCCCCAGGTGTATGTGTGCAAGTAGAAGCCGATGGAAGTGTGGATAATAACCCCCAAGCCTAGCACCCAATGGGTTAATGTACAAACACTAACTGAGATTCGTGATGACTTAATTACCTCATGCTAATTAAGCACTCAGCGCTACTAAAAGTTGATTGGGGTGCACATGCCAATCTGTATACCATTGCACTGTCAGTGAATTGAAACTGGGAGGAGGGGCTCAACTAACTGCAAAGGTATTGTGAAAGAATAACCTTCAAAAGCCTGGTCGTGGTGCACCTTTTCCAATACTGACAACTGACAATACGATCCAGTTGACTAGTAATCTCCAGTAATCTCTAGTAATCTCCAGTAATCTCTAGTAATCACCAGTAATCTCTAGTAATCTTCAGTAATCTCAGTTGATACACCATTGCCAGCTAGCATCTTCTTCCCACTACCAGTGCCTCCAACTGGCTGAAGCCGCCCCACTTGCGTCGACGTCGAGGTCCATCCAGCTGCATCCCGCACTGGCTGACATGGAGATACATTCGCAACAACATCACGTGGGTCATCTGGCTGGTGCTCTACTTTGTCATCAACATCGTGCTGTTCGTGGAGGCTGCAGCGAGATACAGACAGAGTGTGAGGGAGGGGGAGAGTGGTGAGGGGAGAGCATATGAGAGGGCTGTGCATGAAGAGGTGGTGAGGGAGGCCATTGTGGGAGGGCAGTGAGGGGGGGTGGTGATTGGAGGGGAGGACATGTCAGAGGGCTTACTTTTCAGCTTCAGCTCTTCCCTCATCCCCCTCCTGGATCACCTTCCTCATCAACCCTCCTCCCTCCCTCACCCCCTCTAAACACACACACACATGCACGCACCACCCTCAGGGTGCAGCTGTCGCAATTGCACGTGGGTGTGGCCAGTGCCTCAACTTCAACCCCACGCTGGTAGTGATCCTGATGATGCGTCGTGGTCTGACGTGGCTGCGCTCGACACGTGTAGCCTTCCTCTTCCCTCTGGACCAGCACATTGAGCTGCACAAGCTGGCTGGATGGGCCATCTTCGTATTCTCTGTCATCCACTTCCTGGCACACGTTGTCAACTTGAGTGAGTGTACCTGTGGTAGCATATGTGCATGTATGTGTATATGTATGGGTGTGTTACAATGATCAACAGACATGAAATGAAACATGGACACATTGTGACACACACTTTATTATGCATGTACACACACACACACACACCGTGCACATACAGCTCTCCTCTCCCTAACGGACGAAGGCCTACCATTGTGGAAATACTTCTTCTATGTGCACACGGGACTGGGGTGGGTGGCGGGGACCGCGGGGATCACAGGAGACCTGCTATTCGTCATCCTTATTGTGATGGTGGTGTGCTCCCTGCCCTGTGTCCGAAGGAGGGGGTACTTTGAGGTGAGATTGCTAATTGAAAGGGACATCCCCACTCATCCTTGACATGATGTAATTGATATGTATACATTATCTGTAGCACCGCCCATGAAATCCTTTTTTGCGAGACTTGTACTTGTTAGTATCATTGAGATATGTGATACCTCACATATGTCATGTGACCCTCACATGTGGTACCTCACGTATGTCATGTGACCCTCACAAAGGTGTTCTACTGGACGCACAACCTGTTTGTGCCTTGGTTCATCCTGCTCATCCTGCATGGCACACACTTCTGGAAGTGGTTCATCGTCCCGGGACTCGTTTACATCCTGGAGAGGATTCTGCGCTCCAAGTGGGTCAAACTGGCACGCTACGGCAGGACCTACATTCAGGAGGGAATACTGCTGCCTTCAAAGGTCTGTGCATGTTATTTTCTGCCTGTTTGTCCTATCAATCTGTCCGTAGGGCCAGCTTTCTCTCTGTGTGCCATCAGTATTAATGAATGGTGAATGAGTAATAGATAAGTGTGTCATGAACAACATCTTACCTCTCCCACTTCCCCCCCCCCCCCCCCCCCCCCCCCCCCTTCCTCCTCATCACCAGGTCACCCATTTGGTCATCACTCGATCTTCAAACTTCACTTACCAACCAGGCGACTATGTATTCGTTCAGATCCCCTCCATAGCCAAGTACGAGTGGCACCCCTTCACGATTAGCTCTGCACCTGAGCAACCAGGATTCATATGGCTCCACATCCGCTCCGTAGGCACCTGGACAAACAAGCTCTTTGAGTTCTTTGAGGAGCGCAACCGGCTGCGGAAGCAAGGAACACTTCAGATGCAGCTGCCAAAAGACCAGCAGATGCACAATATGCAGGAGCTGGAGCAGGCCGTGCGGGCATGGGACGACGGGTCCGGAGACTTTGAGTCGCTCAATGATGTCCACCCACTGGCTGTCCAGGGCGGACTTGATCAGGGGAGGTAAGAGTGGATGCTTGTACATGATTCCCTTGTTCCGCACATGCAGGCTGTCCCCACCGCCAGTTGTTGGTTATACTTGCTCCGTTTTGGATACTGAAAGCGAGGGGACCAGTATATTGAGTAGGCAGCCCAATATACCTACAGTATATACAAGAGGGGAACGAGGCTGTGAAAATGCATAAAATAATCATCAGATGGATACCTGCCTGAGTACAGTACTAGAGCTGACCTGCAAGTTACAGATATACAGAATTACACAGACAGGCATCCAGGGTTTATATAGTTGTCCTGATTCAACCATGCATCCATGACAACCATGCACCCGTGACAACCATGCATCCATGACAACCATGCATCCATGACAACCATGCAACCATGACAACCATGGATCCATGACAACCATGCATCCATGACAACCATGCAACCATGACAACCATGCATCCATGACAACCATGCATCCATGACAACCATGCGTCCTGCATCCATGCGATTGCGTGATCAAACTGCCTACATGTATTAGCTACATGGAAAATGACTTTGTCCTTTACTGCAGTGACTCAGTGACTCATGGCCAGGACTTCTCGCACATGGTTGCCCAACCGACTATCATCAATGTGCAGCTGGAGGATGAGGATGAGAGGGGCATTGAGGTGGGTCATGTGACACCCATGTGATGCACCCACATGCCTCTGCTCTTTGCACATGCATACCTAGTCCACAGTCTAATAATATTATATTCTAGCTATGATTGCAGCAGTCATCGGTCAAATAGTTTGAACTCTGTTCTCCTAGCAAAGGCCGTAACAAGTCATCAGACTTATACCCTGTTTACACGACACAAAAATAACCGATCCGTGCCCAAGATAACCGAACCGTACCGCGCTCGAAACCGTGCCGGCGTGCGTTTACACTACATCAAAAATAACCGTGCTGAATCAATATTGAGGGCGTGATCGAACACGTGCGCATCAGTATAAGTGCTCTGCAGCTAGCTAGAGCTAGCTCTATAGCTACCTCGTGTTTGCGGAAAGTTTCTCGATCTGCTGTTACGATGTATGCGTTCGTTTACAGAACACCGGCAGTCGGAGTAGAAGCCATGTGCACGCCAGGCGGGGTACGACGTTGTTCATTCAACGCAGAGCAAGACAACATGCTGTGCTTGTCATACTTCTTTCTCAGCTATTATTGGCTACTCTGAAAGCACCGAGGAGAGAGTGGGTTCGTCTCAGGTACGTTGTACACTCAGTAAGTGCTCACTGCGGTCATACGGTCTTCGTTAGGTTCCGGTACTGGATTGAGACGGCTAGCAGAACGGTTCTAACCGTGCTGGCACGGCACGGTTAGGTGGTCCAAGAACGGTTGTTCTAGCACGGTTCAGTACAGTTCAGTTAGCGTTTACACGGCAATTTAATAACCGTACCGAACCGTACTAAACCGTGCCAGCACGGTTGTTTTGCGTCGTGTAAACGGGGTAAAAGTGGACTGTCTCCACCTAGCTAGATGAATGTGCTTCATGAGTTCCAAGTTTCAACATCATGCATGCTTGCTACGCAAAGTTATGTCACTTTGATTATAGACGGGACTGTCCATACATATATTACGTTTTTGTGCGATTACTAATATGCTCGGTATCTTGGGCTAGGAAGGAGATATGAAGCTGGGATTTGCACCGTTGTGATCAGCATGAATAGAGCATTCCAATGATGTCCATTTTGCTGTATGTTGAATTTTGACCCAAAATCATGAAAAACCATGGATTATAGCCTTTGGTTGAGTGCGATTTTTGACAAAAATGTGACTGAGATTACAAATCATTTTAAGGATATCATTTGAAAGTTCCTTTTACGCTGACCACAATGTCACAATTCCCAGCTTCATATCTCATTCACATACCCATTCCTAGTGCAACAGCTTATTTGAAAATGGCTTGCCAGTTTGGCATGTGAACATTATTGTGTGACGTACTTGTTATTGGCAGGTGTACATCGATGGTCCCTATGGAACCCCCTCGACCCACATCTTCCAGGCAGAGCATGCTGTCCTGATTGGAGCTGGGATAGGTGTCACACCATTTGCCTCCATACTGCAGAGTGTCATGATGAGGTCAGCATTACATCACTATAATTATAGTTCAATTTCAGCCAACTCAATCTTTCTCTTCTCTCATTGTTGAAAAACCACTGCAGTACATACAAGTGCGACAGGTGCTTGAGTAGGGGGTGTTCAGTTCCATTGAAGATTCCTACAATAGTTATCACTGCAAACAAATAGCTTGTTATGTAAGCTTCCTGTGTCCAGTTGCATCCCGTTCTGCAAAGCATCTTTGCTCGCTGTCATACCTAGTTGCAGCAATTATAATTAAGAGGTGGGTTTTAGAAGGTTCTAGTTACGGTGTGAGTACAAGCAGAAAAGTGGCAATGGCTTTTATTGCAGTGGAAGATCAACATCTAACTCGTCCAAGTGCGCGGCTACATTTGAGAGTTCCACAGGTGGTCAAATATACGTGGAGTCCAACAAACTGGTAGTAGCCCTTCTTTATTTAGCATTACTCTCGTGATTAGGCATGTCTCAATATGTGTCAAGTGGACCCAATTTGTGATGTGTGATGTGAGTGTCGCCTGATAATTGGATAGCCTCGTTCCCAGGCAGTCTCCCACTCCATTTTTAGCTGCATGCGTTACCTTTGAACTGCCTGGTTCAAAGATCATGTATGTGGCTGAAAACAGAGTGTGAGACGGCCTGGGAATGAGGCTAATAATTGAAGGTGATGCAAGTTTAGAGCTCCTTTGTTAAGTTAGTGAAATGGGAGGAACAGAGGAAGGGAGAGATGGGATGCATGGAGCACATGGCATGTCTAACCAATCCACCTCCATCACTAGGTACCGCAATGCTAGGCAGGTGTGCCCCAGATGTAACCACGGCTGGACTGGAGACATCCCCCTGTCTGTCATGAGATTGAAGAAGGTACTCTCTAGCCTCATTCCCAGGCTCCTCCCCAGCATACTGTACATAAAAACGGAGAGAGATCGAGCCTGAGACCCCATCACTTGAGCGATGACGTACTATGCGTGGTTTTACCACGCATAGGACATCATTGAGTTCCCAAAGCCGGGCAAGTACATATAACTCCTTTACTCCCTGATTTTTTAATGGTGTAGAGGTTTTTGTTTACCAAGGAAAAGATGATTGCATGTGATATTCAAAGGTCAAACGCACAAAATTAATTAATTGAAGTGCCAAAACAACTTTCTTCATTCACTTGCACTTTTGCAGGTGGATTTCTTTTGGATCAATCGTGATCAGAAATCATTTGAGTGGTTTGTGAGCTTGTTGAGCCAGCTTGAGATTGAGCAGAGTGAGCAGTGTGGGTTTGACCACTTCCTGGACATGCACATGTACATGACAGCTGCCTTACGGAAGACAGACGTGAAGGCCATTGGTCTGCAGATGGCACTGGACTTGATTCACAAGAAGGAGAAAAGAGATCTTATTACTGGTCTCAAGACACGCACCCAGGCTGGTAGACCAGACTGGGATAAGGTTAGCTGATGTAGATAATTTAGGAGGGAGGGAGGGAGGGAGGGAGGGAGGGAGGGAGGGAGGGAGGGAGGGAGGGAGGGAGGGAGGGAGGAGAGGGAGTGAGGGAGGGAAGGGGGAGGAGGAGGAGGAAGAGGAGAGGGATGGAAGGAAGGAAGGTGGGCGGAAGAAGGAACGAAAGAACAAACAAATGAGGGAAGACAAGGAAGGCGGCAGTAAGGAGAGAGCTCAAATAGGCAGGGAGGGCTGCTGCATGTGAATCATCATTTTGTAGGTGTGCAATATCAATTTCCTTCATTTTCTTGGTCCCTCAGGTGTTCCGACAGTTGGACAATGAACGCAAAGGGAGAGTGACGGTGTTCTACTGTGGGCCCCCAGCAATCAGTAACGTGCTGAAGTCAAAGTGTGCCCAGTACAGATTTGAGTTTCACAAGGAAAACTTCTGAAAAGCAGATCTTAGAACTTACTGCACAAACCAGTCATGCGCTATTAGCCAATCATTGCAACCCGGTCACTTATCCATTCACACTGTGATTTTGTACACTTAGCTACCATGCATGTGGCATGCATATATTGAGCTGCTTGGTAGCTATACACCTAATTATTTTATGCACCTACAAACATTGAACTGATATAATAGAATTAATGTTGTCATTGTAAAGATAGTGAAAGTCAAATAATTGCCTCGCACCTTAGAGAGATCTTATTAGTGCATAGCATTATAGTTGAGACCAATGTCCCATGCAGATAGAGTTCTCTGCTAGATGTGATTGCAGTTCTCAACTACTGCAGTTGATGGTTGCTTGTGGTGACAGCCAAGCCCCCCCCCCCCCCCCCCCACCTTTGCTGAAACCAATAACATGCATAATACGTAATATATCGGTTGCATCCCACCATTATTCACATTATAAAAAAAACGTTATACAGCACAGGGTATAGTTATGAGAAATCATGCTACCAAACTGACTGCAAAATTGTACAATCATTGACCTCTCCCATGTCAGCGTCTACAGCTTGAAAACAAAGTCTGTGTACAATAATTATGCATTATTAGCTCTCCAGCACACAATAAAGAGACACATGCAAAAATTCCAACATTTGTATTTCACACATGCAAATGTTATCATGAACATTTTCCCTCTCCCTTTGCCTTCAGGGATGATATCGGCACTGGACATTTTGTGTCAATCCAGAGCTCAAAATGGTCCACTTGCAGAGCTGGTTCTGAATTCACCCACTCCTCCAGAAACTGCACCAGTTCAGTCGCATTGTGGGCCTCCGTACCCACTATTGCACTCCTGTAGGTGAACTCGTCAGGTGCGTTCCAACAGCGAAAGAGTCCCTCTCTAACATACTCCACTGGGAAACTGCAGTTGCAGTGATACGAAATAGCTTTGGCAATCCCACTGTGTATGTAGGACCTAATCATCACAGCTGTTTCAGTCTACGTACAAGAAGAGAACAAAATTGCTGTGACACATGGACAGTTCAAATCCCATCACAGGTATAATATTATACTTACACTCCAAGTTGTACAAGGTGACACTGGTCCCATTTGCAAATTGAATGCTGCTTCATCTGTAGAAGGTGATCAGGTATATGCAATGGGCAAGATCAGCAGGCTGCTGCTATATGTTCATGTTCAGAATAGATACAATGCCTTACCAAACACTATCTCAGAATGTGCAGTAAGAAAGGATCTCTCCCTCTCATACACCTCTCCCTGTACCTCTAGAGAAGAGGTCACTTGGAACTGATGCTCCACCCCAGCTGTCAATTCTCTGATTACCACAATATCAGACGTCCTGGTCGATGGAACAACTGTTGTTGACTCATCAACAACTTTGAATAGCTCTGGAGAGAAGGCACTATAGTAGATGGTGTAATGGTGTGTGTTCTTTAAAGCATCCCAGGACACCAACAGTGCTGTGGCGTTGACAACCTTCACCCTGACGATGGCTGGATAATATATAAAGATGAGCGAGCACTGAGATAGTTATAAAAGTTGGCACAATGATTTGAGAGATCCAATTGTTAGGTACGTACTTACCTAACACAGCTGTTACAGGACCAGCAACAGTACTTGGGAGATAGTGTGACTTTGTAACCATGGTAACAGTGTACAAAAGACCTCCTTGAAGATCAGATAGGGTGTGTTGAGTTGAACTAGCACCTACATCCACACTGCCATAGTCTGAGAGACTGCCCTGTTCCCCCTCAGCCTGGTAGTATATCCGATACCCGACCACAGCGGCCCCTGAGGCTGGTGGGGTCCAGGAAATTCTGATACTGGTGGGACTAGCTGGCTGAGCTGAAACGTTGGTAGGTGGACTGGCACCTATAGCAACATGTAGTGGGGGAGATGATAATTTCATGATCATTATACGTGCAGCTTTATGCAGTTCATTCTCCTCTTACCCACTACCATCAGCCTCCTGCTTGATGAGGATGGCTTTTTGTTGGATACATTGCACTCGTACTGTCCTGCCCGTCTCCCGGTCACCATCAGAGTGTGGCTGTAGGTAGCCGTCACTGGATCTCTCAGTATCTGAGAAGTGATGTGGTGGGCACTGTCCTCAGTAGCTGGATGATTGTCCGCTGTCCAGGAGACAGTAGTGGCAGGACCACCAGTGGAGGTGCAGGTGAGAGTGAATGTTGCAGCGGTGGCATTCAGCTCTGACGTCAGCTTGAACTGGAGGGAGGTTACGTTGGGCACACCTGGAGAATGTGAGAGGAGACTCAAAGTAGTCACTCAGCAGAGTATTGGAACGTATTTACTAACCTGTACTGGGTGTATAAACTCCAACATAAAGAGTATCGATGATGTCTTGGCGTGGTATCTTGCAGTGGTAGATTCCAATCACTCCGCCTGTCCTGCGGTGCATACGAACCACACTAGGACCTCGGCTGGTGTAGAACTCCCACGGATCATCAAAATTTGGGACTTTAGTTTCATTGGGAAAGTACCATTCCCCATTGGAACGATGGTCACAACAGCTAGTTTGATTTGTAAGGCAGAGGAGTGACTGAGTGCTATGTTCACCAACATCGTCCAGAAAGACAAAACCATGGTCTGGAATGATTATGTCATTGAGGACTAGTGCACCTGCAAAGAAAACCATCAGGTATAAACAATTGTGTTAGTAACATTGTCCGGATCATCTCATGACACTCACTTGTCAGAGGCAGTGTTTTCACGAGGAGAGGAAAAGTAAATGGTCCCACTTCACCATTGCTGTTGATCACCGCCACCCTAACAGAGTAGTTGGTGGAGGGAGCCAGTCCAGTGACAGTGTAGGTGGTGATATTCGCTGGGAGTGAAGTATTGGTTGCAGTGCCATCAGTAGAGTTGTACTGCAGAGTGTACCCTGTGATTTCACTGTTACGTTCAGTGCAGTCAACATGATTCCAGTCAATGGAAACACTTCCCGGTCCTGTGGCTGCAGCAGTGACCTCCTGAGGAGAAGCACCGGGGGCTGAGTAATGGGCGGGAAGGGTGACTATAAGTCAGCTTATCACATTTTCATGTACAGTCAAATCTGGTATAGCCTACCAGCTGCCACTGTAGTGAGATTCTGACTGGCAGTTGCGCTTCTCCCACCGCCGTTTATTGCAGTTATGCTGATGGTGTAAGTACTGAACTCCTGCAGTCCTGTCAGAGTGTGCTGTCTTGTAGTACCATCCACTATTGCAGTGTTGGTGTGGATAAATCCACTGCAAGGTCCCTGATATGAAAATGTAATCTCATAATTGTTAACTATCTCCCCGACTGGCTGGGTCCAACTGAATGTGATAAACTTTGGCAATTGGGAGACTGTCATGGCGATGATGGGGCTGGATGGAGCTGAGTAAAAAGAATGAGAAAGTCATTTTAGTTGATTAGAATAGCTTCTACTTTGTAGCAGGCGCTAGTACCTTGTCCATTTGGGTCTATAAACCCTCCTATTCCTATCCCACTACAAGTAGTCTGCCTTACCCAGAATAACTGTCACTGGACCAACCACAGGACTCGGAAGATGTTTTGAGAGAGCAACTATGGTGATGCTGTAGTAATGACCGGCTGTATGGCCGTCTGTTACGTAACCAGTTGCATTAGCACCAATGTCCACTCTTGTATGGTTGATAAGACTGCCCTTGCTGCTCGTTGCCTTGAAGAATATCCGGTACCCCTTCACTGCGGCTCCTGACACTGGTGCATTCCAGAAGACTCTGATACCGGTTTTTCCAACCACCTCAGCTGCCAGTGCAGTGGGAGGATCAGCAGCTGTAGTAAGGAAAATTACATGAAACATCTACACTGTTGGTAATCCAAGAACTATTATGATGGACAGTGTAATTTACAGTCCCTCAACTTTAGAGTTACTGTCTTCTGCTTATTATGAGGTGTAAAACTCCCTTAGTGCAAATTCTCAACAGATATAGTGAGATACAGTGAGCATATTTGTAGCCGCTTGACTTCCTTGGAAGTAACTGTTGATGCTACAAATAAGATCACTAACTCGCTAGATATTGAAGTACAATGAGCTTATATGCACTGCTTTCTATGGTGGCCACGTAAGTACACATCACCTAACCTAGCACTGTCAAATCTTTGGAGGCAGTTTGTGTGAAACGCTGTTGATTCTCCCATGCTTCAGTGGTGACCTGACATCTGTACAGTCCCGGGAGTCTCCCCATCACAGTCAGTATGTTGTGGAAGGTGGACGACTCTCCACTGACCAGTGACTGAGACAAGGAGTGGATACTGTCATCCGAGAGCTGTGTTCCATTTCTTGTCCAGTTGACATAGGTGGGAGGGCGGTTGGTGGAAGTGCAGGTGAGGATGAAAGTTGGATCACTCTGTGATATTAGCACAAAGTGGATGGAGGAGCCAATCACTGGTGGTTTTCGAAGGACAGCTGAAGAGAAGTTAGGTCAAGCTGTTATGTATATATGCTGCAATTGTTTAAATGGTGTGGCTGTGTTCTATATACATGATAGCAGCATGTGTATACATATACTGAGAATAATGCAAACTCATATATGAAAAAAGTATTTACAATAACACCTGGTTCATACTCTTCATTGAAATATAATCTACAATTGGGATTTGGTAGAAGTGTAATTACGTAGAGAAACAACTTACAAACTGGTCCACTGTATATGCCAACATAGAGGGTGTCATTCATTCCACTTGCATCAGGTACCTCACAGCTGTAGACTCCATCAACGTTCAGACCATTCTCACTGAAGTTGTTCCTCTGATTCAGCCCTATGTATCCCTGAGTACTTCTACTAGTGAAGAGTGTCACTCCCCCAGCAGCAGGAGGAACTGCACTTCCATTGGGGTAGTACCACCCTCCTTGTCCGGGAGTAGAGCAGCAGGGCCGGTAAACAGTTGTGCAAATAAGAGTGCCAAGTGCTGCCAGACGCACAGATCCACGGCTTGGGATGTTATTTGCAGCATTGTACTGCCGACCGATGGTCAGCCAAACATCTGGGAAACAACAGATCTTCATGAAACAAAACATAGTGAAGAGGCATGCAGTGTTATAATCATATGGATGAACTATGTTCAGTAATGGTTGCCAACCACCACCAAATTGCTCTGGTAGAAATACGTCTTGAGCTGCTAGATACACTTCCTTATTATTGGCAGCATTTTACTTACCAAAGGTGGCTGTCAAAGCCCTTACTACAGGGCTTGGTAGGTGGTTAGAGAGAGCCACTATTTTGATGCTGTGAGTCAAATCCCAGGTGCAATTTGTGACAGTAACAGTCGTATCACCAGCCATGACATTTGTACTGCCCTGATCAGTCCCTCCATTGTAGTATATTCGATACCCAGTCACAGTGGCTCCTGAAGTTGGTGCAGTCCAGGAGACTGTGAAACCAGTGGCACCAGCTGGTCTAGCACGTACATTAGTGGGTGAGCCAGCCGCTGTTGGGTGAAACACAGGATAGCATAGAGTGATTGGTAGAAGTTGTGGTCATGAATCAATACATGCAAAACGAGTTTACAAAAGCATGAAATCCAAACGATACAAGTGAGATAAACCATGCACAGGGCTACCACAGTTACAGTGAGAGGTACATACCCTGTAATAGTAGCATTTGTGAAGTAGCTGATGATCTACTGTTTGCTACAACACAGCTGTAACTGCCCGTTTCTCTCCCAGTCACTGTCAGAGTGCTAGTGTAGGTGGCAGTGACAGTATCTGTCAGCTCAGTAGTTCCCCCAGAAACTACCACACCGTCCCTCTGCCAGGAGACAGTGGTAGCAGGACCACCAGTGGAGGTGCAGGTGAGAGTGAACACAGGGGTAGCAGCATCAGCCTCAGAGGTCAGCTGGAACTGGATAGTCCCTTGTATACTGGGACCACCTGATTTCAGAAGAGGCATATCTACATTAGCAAGTCACACCTTGGCTACTTGCTCTGTAACCAGAGGTGTAGCTTTCTTGAAGACGCTGTGCCATTAACAAAGAAGCAACCATGGTTTAGCTTGAACAGAGAATAGCTAGATATTCAAAAATACTAGTCAACTCCATACTTCAAAAGGAGATGTTACGATTACTTTTGCCACAGGCCTTGTTGTCAAGTTCATGGTTCCACCTGCCTTCACTGCCATTCAGATATACATACATGCAGTGTCCATTTTCAGTTTCAAATCTTCAAAGGTACTATATACTTTATTGCAGTTAGGCAGTTCCACAAACCAAGAGTGCTGGATTATATCACTATTGTGATACCTTATCATAATTATGCACAGCTAGCTAGCTCAACATTGTTATGGTGAGGCATTTTGTAACGATGAAAGTAAGTGCTATATCCATGAAGGTAGCCAATACATAAGGCTATCTTGGACGGAATAGTATATTATTTGGGTAATGGGTACATTCTATGACTATGATATATCAGGTGCATGTGAGAGAGTTGATTCTAAACAGGTAGCTATGGCAATCAATAGGCATTGGTTTCTACTGTATAGAATGTGCATGCACCATCTCCTACACTCACCAGTGTTGTTATCATATATCCCAACATAGATGCTTTGTAGTACTCCACTGTCATCAAATATGTCACAGCGGAAGATCCCTGTTGTGGTACCCTGAGGGTTGCGGTGGAGCAGCACTGAACGAGGAACAGTTCTTCCTCCAAAGTCAGGGTTGTTTCTAGTTCTGTAGTATGGAAGATCAAAGGAATTCACGATCAGACTTCCATTGGGAAAGTACCACTGAGTGTCAGGGTTTCCAGATGAACAGCAGGGTGAGTAGGTGGTTGTGCAGAGCAGAGCTGCATCTCCAGTTCCAATGTCTGTCCTGGTCACAATGCTGTTGTTGGCATATGTACTAGTCACACCATTCACAGCCAACTGAATACCTGCAATTTGGTATAAGGAAATAATCCGGTAGGGAAACAGCAGGGTGAGTAGGGTGTATTGCATTCATCACAGGGTGTTTATCAAAGTCAATTTGTAATTACAGTTACACCAAATAATGCAGTAAACCAATTATATTTATGTAACTATCTGTGTGGTATTTTGTCAAGGGTGATCCCAGGATCATCAGCTGTGACATGGACTTTACACCAGTAGCTACTAGTGATTTTCTTAAACCGGGGATTAGAATGAAATCAAGATGGCATCATTTCTGACTGTAACCTGACCTCACTACAAAAGCAAATTGTTTTGTATAGCAAACGACATGGTACATGATTATCCCTCCCATGCAGAGTGGCTTTATTTAGTGGGGGGCTCGTGAAGTTTACTCCAGTATTTGGCTTTATTTGGGGGGGGGGGGGGGGGGGCTTGTGAAGTATACCACTATTAGCTTTCTCCAGGAGCTAATGAGGAAAAGAGTGCTCAGTGAACTCGATTTTTATCAAATGCTAAGTGCACCACGCTCTGAACATTCCAGGACATCATCACGCTATGTGCAGGTACCAGTGTGCACCTTGACATGTCACACTACTCTGATAGCTAGAAAATGGGCAAAGAGTACCATAGTCCCTCAGACAATCTCAGGTCTTCTAGAAACGTTCAACATCATGTGGTCAAATTCGATCTCAATTACACACCCGTTCCACAGCCTCCTGGCCTTGCTGCATGGCCACTTTTGCCTTCTCCCTAAGCCTGAGATTGTAGTTATGGCTCGTTCTCTTTTGCATCCTTCGTTGCTAGAATCACTATGGTACTCATTAACTGCTGCTTACTTTAGTTAACACAAAGGATGTAGTGTTGTTGCCAAGAGTGTATTCAGCAGAACAGCTGTACTGCCCAGCACTGCCTCTTCACAATTCTGCGAACTTTTGTATTTTCACAAGTTCAATGTGTAGTTTCACATGTTCACAAGCAGTGTTATTCATTCTACACTCCACAGATTTAAAAATCATATCTATTGCTGCTTACTTTGTGCATTCACAGTTAGCTCAAAGGATGCAGTGTCATTGCCAATGGTGTTGTCAGCAAAACAGCTGTACTGCCCAGCATCTGCCTCTTTTACCCTGCACAGTTCTAGGATGGACCGCACAAATGTCGCCCCACTCTCAGTCATTAGCACCTCAAAGATTATGATTCGAGAGTTGTTGCTCAGTGCAGTGCCCCCTCTGTTCCAAGAGATGGATGGGTTAGGATCCCCATAGGCCACACAAACAAGGGTAATAGTGTTGCCAGTAGCCACTTCAATTTTCTGGTTCGGACGGATCACAATCTGAGCAGGATCTGAAAGAGTAAACCAGACGGGGTTGATGCAAACTGTAATAGGTCAAGGTGCTGATCCACTCAAAATCATGGTCCCTAGAGATGTTGTCTCCACATGCATACCTGATGGCCAGTGCAATGACTGTTAGTAGTTGCAACAGCATAACTATTCTACTATGAACCACACTCATCATTATTTACTCTTCTGCTTACTTTGTGCATTCACAGTTAGCACAAAGGATGCAGTGTCGTTGCCGAGGGTGTTGTCAGCAAAACAGCTGTACCGCCCAGCATCTGCACCTTCTACACTGCACAGCTCTAGGATGGACCGCACAAATGTCGCTCCACTCTCAGTCATTAGCACCTCAAAGATTGTGATTCGAGAGTTGTTGCTCAGTGCAGTGCCCCCTCTGTTCCAAGAGATGGATGGGTTAGGATCCCCATAGGCCACACAAACAAGGGTAATAGTGTTGCCAGTAGCCACTTCAATTTTCTGGTTCGGACGGATCACAATCTGAGCAGGATCTGAAAGAGTAAACCAGATGGGGTTGATGCAAACTGTAATAGGTCAAGGTGCTGATCCACTCAAAATCATGGTCCCTAGAGATGTTGTCTCCACATGCATACCTGATGGCCAGTGCAATGACTGTTAGTAGTTGCAACAGCATAACTATTCTACTATGAACCACACTCATCATTATTTACTCTTCTGCTTACTTTGTGCATTCACAGTTAGCACAAAGGATGCAGTGTCGTTGCCGAGGGTGTTGTCAGCAAAACAGCTGTACCGCCCAGCATCTGCACCTTCTACACTGCACAGCTCTAGGATGGACCGCACAAATGTCGCTCCACTCTCAGTCATTAGCACCTCAAAGATTGTGATTCGAGAGTTGTTGCTCAGTGCAGTGCCCCCTCTGTTCCAAGAGATGGATGGGTTCGGATCCCCGTAGCCCACACAAACAAGGGTAATAGTGTTGCCAGTAGCCACTTCAATTTTCTGGTTCGGACGAATCACAATCTGAGCAGGATCTGAAAGAGTAAACCAGATGAGGTTGATGCAAACTGCAATAGGTCAAGGTGCTAATCGAGACTTTCCCACTCAAAATCATGGTCCCTAGAGATGTTGTCTCCACATGCATACCTGATGGCCAGTGCAATGACTGTTAGTAGTTGCAGCAGCATAACTATATTCTACTATGAACCACACTCATCATTATTTACTCTTTTGCTTACTTTGTGCATTCACAGTTAGCACAAAGGATGCAGTGTCGTTGCCAATGGTGTTTTCAGCAAAACAGCTGTACTGTCCAGCATCTGCCTCTTTTACCCTGCACAGCTCTAGGATGGACTGCACAAAACTTAATCCCCGCCAGCTGTTAGTCACTAGCACTTCCTCATGATGGACGGTGACCTGCGAGCCATTGCTCAGTGCAGTGCCCCATCTGTCCCAAGAGATAGATGGGTTAGGATTCCCATAGGCCACGCAGGAAAAGAAGATGGTGTTGCCAGCATCCACTGCAAATGTCTGGTTTGGATGGATCACAATCTGAGCTGGACGTGAAAGAGATTGCATGGGATAAGCAATATGTGCAAGAGTTTATCACACTAAGAGTGAGCATCGTCCATATGGATGCAGTGTTGCTTCCAGCAAAACAGCTGTACTGTCCAGCATCTTCCTCTTCACAAACTTAAGCTGTTTTTTTACAAGTTCAATGTGTAGGTTCAGATGTTCACAAGCAACATTTTATAGCAGTGGTGTTCATGCACTAAGTGATAATACCAGGTGCACTCAACCAAACACATACATGACTACCTACACGTCCTTGCGAGTCCATATTCCAAGTGATGGAGTTGGGGTTCAGTGGTGCATGAGAACCGTTGCATTAGTGCCACTCAATCACTAGCACCAGCACTTGAACTTATACAGCACATCTAAAACCCGGGGAACTTCTGTCTTCTGGCTGCTCTTAGATGCAGCAAATAGAGATCTGACTCAATTATTGACTCTTGACCTCGGCTAACACATCAAAGTAACACACCCCCTTTATTACTTCCATTTGTCGCCATGGGAAAATGTAAACAGATCAATGACTCTATAATTGTGATATGATTATTCATGCATGAGCAATGTCATGGCATTCTTAATTACCATTTACTTGTATTTGTGTTTGTCATTTACCCTGTCTTTGTGCAACAACTTGCCAGACAGAATTATACATTCCTCTACTTCTGTATTTAAGGCCCATAATATTATACAACATTAGCTATTATTTTATGTGGCCTCTGTCTCTTTGTAACAAACATCCATGAAAAAAAAGATAGAAAAACGTTGCACGATTTTGCCAATATGAAGCGTCCTGGGGTATACTTGCCTGCATACATTGATGTTACAAGCTTACCACTATAATACTGCTTACCCTTTAGTCATAATTCAAAGCAACCACATGCACATATAGATTTAAAAATCATATCTAGCTACTGCTGCTTACTTGGTGTATTCACAGTTAGCACAAAGGATGCAGTGTCGTTGCCGAGGGTGTTTTCAGCAAAACAGCTGTACCGCCCAGCATCTGCACCTTCTACACTGCACAGCTCTAGGATGGACCGCACAAATCCCCATGAACTGTTAGTCACTAGCACTTCATGATCATAGATAGTGACCCGCGAGCCATTGCTCAGTGCAGTGCCCCCTCTGTTCCAAGAGATAGATGGGTTAGGATTCCCATAGGCCACACAGGCAATGAAGATGGTTCTGCCAGCATCTGCAATCGTATTTGGCCATGGATGGATCACAATCTGAGCTGGACCTGAAAGAGTACACCAGATTGGGATAAGCACTACCTCAAGACCGTTTGTTACACACTAAGAGTGTGCAACTCCCATATACTCCCACATATGGTTTCTCCATATATCTCGCAACATGGGAATCTGAGGTGTATATGTTTAGCAGGTGAGTAGTGTATGTTATGTAAGGCAGAAACAGGTAAGCAGGTTGCAGTGGTGTTACATATTTAATAAACCTCATGCAACATGCCAATATTAGTATTGCTGAGGGTATAACTGGTAACTCATGATCAGTGCCTCAACAGCATGCATAAGTCATCTGCACCATAATTATAGCCACAATAAGATACCCATGGGTTATATGAGAATGCATGCCAGAAGCTGATTCTGCACTACTATAGCTATACATAGCAGTATATCACTTATTTTATACGGTTAGCTACCACACTATGAGCGACACATCATTCAGTCTGCACGTTGCTCACACCATTCCATTACCAAATAATGGAGTTTGCAACCAAATAGTCTCTCCCAAGTTATACACATTTTTGCTGGGGGACTGACTCTGATATGGGTTAGATTATCACCTTCAGTCTGTCCAGACACAGGGATACACAGTGTCAGGCCAATGATCATGACGATCAGGACAACCCACGCCTTCATCTTGGTGGCTTGTAAGGTTCATCTGCAGGGTGTGTAGGTTCTTGCAAATCCCGAGCCAAAAATTGGCGCCAACCTCCCTATACGTCAACAGAAATGCCGCGAAGCGCGATTTCTGAACACGGTTGCGCATAGCGCATGGGTTGCGTATACATTTGGGTACATGCAAGAGAAATGGAACAGAAATCGACTGAACCTCGCACTTTCTGCGGATCGGTGAATGTTGGTGACAGGAATGGAAAAGACAGAATTATTCATTCTACTGCTTGTGAGCTGCTTGCCTTGCGGTGTCCGTGCGCAAGGTTAGCACATAGGCCTATAAATTTAAAATTGTGTAATAGCTAGCTATCGGCCTACCATATGATTTTCCTCAAGCGTACATGAGGTATTATTTATCTCTCTCAACTACATCGTTGTGTGGATTGAGATTTTGTCATGAAGACAGTGTGACAAATGGGAGTCCAATAGTGAATGAAAAGTAGCCTGGCTTGCTGCTAGGTAGCTAATATGTGATAACAGGAAGCCCAACTTCACAGTGCAGCTGTGCCATTTGCAGATACCACCACTCACTTGTGCAGTATCTCCTCGTAGAGTCATAGGGGATTGTATAGCTCTGCTTCGAATGCAGTTTGATACACGACGTGCGATATTGGTCCGGCAGGAAGTACATACTTTAGGTATAGGTACCGGAAAATGCACACGCATCTAGAACCGGCCCTGGCCCTAATAAACCCTAACCCATCGCCCTGCTTCCTGCCGGACCAAAAGTCACTTCGGTTTGATACATGGTCAATGCATAAGTGTGAAGAGCATTGACTCAGATATCACAGACCTTTATGCTATGCTTGCGCTGATAGTCACCTGTACATCAACATATTTATTGAAGAGCTGTACAACTGACCAAAGTAGCATCCAGGTGTCAAGATGGCTTGCCAAGACTTCTGGTATGTTTGTGACTGTGGTGATATCGGTATAGTTTTGGTCAGCAGTCATAATTATTACCACAAACAATCAATATTTATAAATTTAACGAGAAATTAAGACTTGTCAATTGTACACAGACATCATTTCAGTGAATGCAAGGGGTCAGTCAAGTGATGCTCAAATGCATGTTGTGATAAAATGGTTGCAAGCTCCGACATAGTGTATACGTGTATTGTCTATTAATCTTTGAGACATTGGCAAATACAAACTACATAGCTGGTAGTGCAACAATTATTACAAGGCTGGGAACTTTACTTAGCTGGCATAGCAGTTTGTGAGTGGTTGAAGTTCATGTTATGAGGACCTTTGTACTAGACCTTTTGCAGTGATAGCTACAGAACAATCAGCGGCTGCCTATGATGCAAGTAAACTACCCAGCCGTTGTAGTAAATTTTTGTCTAACGTTGGAATCAAACTGATCTAATTGGGACAAACGGATGTCATCTAGCTACTTCTGAAGAAGCTACAGTGATTGGGGCTACCACATGGTAAAAACTACCGCAATACAGCTAGTTTGAATGTACTGGCCATGGATTACTAGCGATGACAACTTATGCATGTTACCTTCCTAGTTCAGAAATCATTTCTGAACTAAGAAGGTAACATACATAAGTTGTGGTATCATGGTAACAGAACTTTATGGCATGAAGTTACTATGAAACCACCAAGAAGAAACTAACCTTGGTGGGAGGGTCCCAGAGCCTATATATATTATAGAAGGTTCTGGCAAACCGTATATTTATTGTCTGGATCCACCATGCACTGAATGTGATGCCACGATATTGACAACACACAGGCAGGGCCAAAATTTGTTTTGCATGGTTAGTCCACTGGATGTTGCATTCATCAATAATTATTAGCAAGGTGCACCTGGCTGCCGCTTAGCTGTTGGGCTATTGGCGGTCTGGTGAACTTGACTGCAGTAGTATGAGCGAGTGCAGTAGCTACGTAGCACTCCATGCTAATTCTATAGGGATGGCCAATTAGAGTGATGTACTAACGTGATATATCATGGAAAACCCAGAACCAAAGCTAATTCTACTTCCTAGAAGTTCACACAAAAGTACCTTCAAGTTTGGAGGAGTAGAGGAAATGCATACAACTAATATGAAAAGTCCACATCTTTCTTCAGCAAAAACATACAAACTGAAACAGATCTTGAGCTAGCTACTGTAACAACATCTCTGTCTGTTGCCTTACAAACTTTCTATGTTCCTTCCTTTGTGCTTCCCTGTTATTCACTCCTGTACGATTTGTGGACTTGCTAATATTAAGCCTTTGGTAGGTATATACACAAGAATATTATGCAAAACATGCATGTAGCTATACAGCAGCTGTGTGTGTGCCACTGCAAAAAACAAAGTGTTTGTGTAGTGGGAGGCTAAAGTGCATGCAGTGCAGAGCTGATACCTGAGTAACTTTCTGTAGCCTCCTTTCCCATCAGTGCATGGAGGCTGATGGAGTTCTGACTGAATTTGCAAGTAAATTTCACAAGCCTCCCCCTGTGGCTAACCATGCTACTGTGTGATTCACCATTATTCCCTCTCATCCTTCAGCTGTGAATGGCCAGTTGACAGTCATCACCCTCCCAAATGTCCTCTTCCAAGAGAATAGCGGGAGCCACAGCATTGTGGAAGGGTCTGTGATCTGGCTGTACTGCACTGGAAACTCAGAAAGTGCAACTCCGACTATCACCTGGGTAAAAAATGGAGTGACTCTTCGCAATGACCCTCCTCACATTCTAATCAGGAGCAGCAGTAATGTTACTGATATGTTGACCTCCTCGTCACTTGTGGTTGATAACTTTGGACTAGCTGATGATGGTAGCTACATGTGTCAAGCTAGTGATGGAACAGCAACTGTGAGTAGCTCCACACTCTCTCTCACAGGTAGGCCATGCTGGTTCCATCGCCAGCATAATTATTGTATGTATAAGGAAGGTTCACAAGCTGACTCCAGCAAGCAAAAGCCCAGTCACACACACAGCTATGCCCAGACATAAATATGCTCCATATCAGTCGTGTGTTCTGCATAGCTTTGAGTTATACATGTAGCTACATAATTATGCATACCATGTATACAACATGATCTTTCCTTCCCTGCAGCTTTTGGCTCAAGTGCTAACCCACTGAGGGTTGTGACAGATCCTGTTGCAAAGGAAAGTATCACTGAAGGTTTTGTATTCCCACTTGACAACCGGACAGCAGTACAACTTGGTTCTACAGTGGATCCAGTTGGTGCTGCAGATAGTGACAAGTTGTTGCGGTGTGTTGGTGGTCATGTGGGTGATACAGGCGCGGGGAGATTCAGTCCTCCCTCAGTGGTGTGGGTTAGGAATGGAGAGCAAGTACTTACTGATGGTAGGATTACCATTACTGAGAGTGTGGTCTTTGGTCGTCGGCGAAGGGACAGTGATCTTCAAATTTCCAACTTCGGTCTCTCTGATGTCGGTGTGTACCAGTGTATCTTCACTGATGGAGACAGTGATACTGAAGTGATCACTAGCACGCCCTGAGACTGGACACAGGTTGGTGGTAGAAGTACATAGCTATCTGGTCATGGGTATCATTCCATATATGACAGGAATTTCTAGTCAAGGTCATATCACAGCTTTGGGAGGTCAGGACAAACAGCACACTCCATCTTTAACATTATCAAGTTAGCTAATTCCCACTCAGCACATGAGATTGAACCAAGATAGCTATATGTGCCTAAATGTTGCTTCTCTTAGTGAGTGTATATTCCCATGTGACTAGAGCTCAAAAACAAGCATGACCAGTGGTCGTGTCCACTTGTATAGTAGTGACATGACTGTTGATCTTCGTAAAAGGAACGATCAGTGTGTAGCACCAAGCTATAAATTATGCAATCTTAGTATAGTCTTGCCAACCTATGTAGTAAACTAACTTAATTGTTGTATCTACTCCATTTGCTATTTCAAGGATAGGAACTTAAACGTTTGAGTGCCAAGTGTATCGTCATCCCCAGGCCCTCTCCAGCTCTCTTTTCTTATAACCATATAGCTAAGAACACTGAGCCCGGGGATGAGGCTGCTAGGCTGTAGCAAACCGTGCACGTCAACAGTTGCAATTCCGGCAACAAATGCAATTATTCTGCAGTAATATACCGGCATAGTGGGTAGGGAGAAAGAAGTTGAACAGCCCAGCTGCACTGTGATCATTGAAATAACTTTACCACTGTGTATTAATTATTACAGGTGCCAGTCCACCTACCAACCTTTCAGCTCAGCCAGCTAGTCCCACCAGTATCAGAATTTCCCATCAGGGGCCACTGTGGTGGGGTATCGGATATACTACCATGCAGAGAGAGCCCAGGGTGGTCCTATCAACCATGGCAGTGTGGATGTTAGTGCTAGTGCAACTCAACACACCCTCTCTGATCTTCAAGGAGGTCTTTCGTATACTGTTACCATGGTTACAAAGTCAAACTATCTCCAGAGTATTGTGGCTGGTCCTGTAACAGCTGTGGCAACTCTTGTAACTACGTCAGCGCTCGTTTCTATTTATTATCCAGCTGTGGTATGGGTGAAGGTTGTCAACGCCACAGCACTGTTGGTGTCCTGGGATGCTTTAAGGAACACACACCATTACACCATCTACTATAGTGCCTTCTCTCCAGAGCTATTCAAAGTTGTTGATGCGTCGACAACAGTTGTTCCGTCATCCAGGACGTCTGGTATTTTGGTAATCAGAGAATTGACAGCTGGGGTGGAGCATCAGTTCCAAGTGACCTCTTCTCTAGAGATACAGGGAGAGGTGCATGAGAGGGAAAGATCCTTTCTTACTGAGATAGTATTTGGTAAGACATTGTATCTATTCTGAACATGAACACATAGTAGCTGCAAGCTGATCTTGCCTTTGCATATAGCTACCTGATCACCTTCTACAGATGAAGCAGCATTCAATTTGCAAATGGGACCAGTGTCACCTTGTACAACTTGGAGTGTAAGCATATCTGCGATTGGATTTGTACTGTAGCTACATGTGTCACAGCGATACATTCTCTTTCCATGTAGACTGACAAAGCCGAGAGCATTAGGACCTACATACACAGTGGGATTGCTAAAGCTATTTCGTATCACTGCAACTGCAGTTTCCCAGTGGAGTATATTAGAGATGGTCTGTTTCGCTGCTGGAACGCACCTGACGAGTTCACCTACAGGAGTGCAATAGTGGGTACGGAGGCCTACAATGCGACTGAACTGGTGCAGTTTCTGGAGGAGTGGGTGAATTCAGAACCAGCTCTGCAAGTGGATCATTTTGAGCTCTGGATTGACACGAAATGCCCAGTGCCGATATCATCCCTGAAGGTGAAGGGAGAGGGCAAATGCTCATGACAATGTTTGCGTAATTGTGTGAAACACAAGTGTTGGTAGCTAGCTAGTGTGTATCTGTGTGACTATCTCCTACAAATAGTGTGTTTCTTTATTGTGTGCTGGAGAAATTATCCATAATATAGATTGATTAACTGTACAGAAACTTTGTTTTCAGGATGTAGATGCTTACATGGGAGAAGGCAATGATTGTACAACTTTGCAGTCAGTTTGGTTGCATGATTGCTACCCTATGCTGTGCCAGGATTTATTTGAATGATGGTTATGAATATATGTTAATATAGGTGTCCCATATCAGCCGGTGCAACCATGCATTATGAATGGGGTTGGCTACATTGGAACAATAGATGAATTGTGGAGTCATGTGACAAAAAGTCACATCCTCCCGCTTGCCCACACTGGAAATGGGAATGCGCCTCGAAATTAATGAATGCAGGGAGGACGTCGACCATGCATAATATTATATCCACTTCAATGACACCCATGCATTTGCTGTGCAATAAGGCTTGATAGCAACAACTAAAGGAGCTCGGTTACAATGTTGAAGGAAATGCCCTTAGAGGAACAGTCAGCAGTGTTGCATATCGCATATAAAATATGTATATCAACTGCGACAAATATCTGGGAAAGAAGGTGGCGTTCCTATCGTCAAGTCCTCTGCCGATTCTGGTTGGATGTGCCCGACGCAAGCGGCCTTCGCAGAACGAACGCCGAAAAGTAATTAAAAAAGGCAACGTGGATATTGGTCCGACAGATTTTACTTTCGGTATACAGGTACTGGAAAACGCGCGCGCATTGACTACCGGCCCTCGCCCTAATATTATACCTAACCGATCGCCCTACTTCCTGCCGGCCGGACCAATAATCACTTCGTCCTGCTAAACCGTGACGCCGCATAGTTGGATTGAACGGCCCAAAGTCGCGATGGAAAAGGCAGTGCTGTGTATACTGCTTGTGAGCTGCTTGCCTTGGAGTTTGCAAGGTAAATACGTCATACTGCATAGTAAATATCCTCACAGCAAACCAGGCACTGTGATATTGAATTGATCAAGTTTGTGTTCCCTATAGATGACTGCATGGTTTCCTGTGCTCCTTGTTGTCTACTTGCTTTCAGTCATGAGGATACCATCTAATCCAGTTGCCTGCTCGCCTCACCGAGGACAGACATTACTACCCCACCCAATAGACCATTCCCTCCGAGAGTACTATATTTTCAACACTCCAAATTGAGGCTTAGCTAGCTATACCATGAGTTATAATGCCCAATTAACCAATATGTGCACACTTCTAAGGTGCAGGGTCACCAGGTACACACTTAACCAACTGCTGGACATGCGCATCCCCTATCCACATTGCCCCCACGTGCCTGTAACCCTTCCCTTTGGCAGCAGAGCAGCATGATCATGCTGTCACAGGCAGGTTTTTGACAGCTAGTTGCCTATCATGTGACTCATAATCAACTAGTACTTGCACTTGTAAGTACGCCACATTTTGTGGTGACGTCTGTTGCCATCTTTGTCAATGCTGAGGGGGACCCCCATGAAAAGGTATAGGTCCATGAATGGTGACTCTCCTTCAGTGTATAGCTAGTAGGTCTACCATCATAAAATGAAATGAACCATGAGTTTTTCCATTATTTCTAAAAAAGATGTATTTACACCAAAGCTTATGTACGAAAATGATATGATGACAAGATTCACCGATTCAGGCCAAATTTCAACTCACTGTATGGAGCTTGCTCAGTCATACCCCAATACTCAGATGCCATGGAATTGATACTTACTGCAAGAACAAAATGGTAGCTTACACAGTGGTAACATGGGTGCAGACACTAAAGGGATGGTGGCCTCGTTCCCAGGCCTCCACGCCCTGCTTTTGTCACTTGCTGACAAAAGCTGGGCATGGAGGCCTGGGAACAAAGCTTAAGGGATGGTGGGACAGCCTAAATCAACACGCACATCGATAATGTCTGAACATCTGTGTATCATAAGTCAACAATCCACCTGTTGTAGCTGCAGTGATAAGCAGCACTACCAACTGCTATACCACAGCGATGATAGAACCATAACTTATACGATGACTTCATTCTTATAAGAGCAAAGCAGGGACAGTATAATAGTAGAACAGTAATGATGTGCACTTTATACGCAGTTTCCATAATTCCACAAAGACTTGACAAACCAATCTGAAAGAAGAAATGAGTTTGATGAATGAGTTTGATGAATGGCTTGACAATCATAATAACTTCTTCAGTCAATCATGAGCTACACATATATACTCTTGTGAGAGATTGACCATACTAATGTATCCTTCCTCATCTCTGACAGTGTGCACAAATGGTGACATCAGACTCCAGGGCGTCACAATTCCTGGTGAGGGTCGAGTTGAAATCTGCAACAACGACCAGTGGGGCACTGTTTGTGATGATCTCTGGGGAACTCCTGATGCTAATGTTGCGTGCAGACAGCTTGGATTCGTTCCAACAGGTTTGTTTCACATGCACATGAAATTTATTCATGAGTTTACATTGATCCAATATTTTCCATACAGGAGCAATTGCTAGACGTTACTCATATTATGGCTGGGGAACAGGTCCCATCCTCCTGGATAATGTGGAATGTACTGGTTCCGAGACCCGACTTGTGGACTGCCCTAACAATGGAATTGGTACTCACGACTGTGGCCACTATGAAAACGCTGGTGTCAGATGTCGAGGCAAGCAATTCTGTGTGTGTGTGCATGTGAGTGCCACAAAACTGTTGTTCTTACACATGTCTACTCAACAATATGGAAGAGTTTGCAATATGTACTTGTTAAGCTTATGAACCATGCATGCACTGTATGCAGAAAAAAAATAAGTAAGCTCAGTAGCTAATTTCCCATGGATACTGCATGGAGAACCAGGGCCTTACCTAGCTATGGGGCAGGGGGGGCAACTGCCCCCCCAGAGAACTTGACTTCCTTACATTCACTTACTGACTTACCGCTGCTCTGATACTACAGCTATGCTGACTGCAAGTACCGACTAAGCAGTGGCTTGACCGTTCGCGGGCTGAAAGCCTGAAGGCAGTCGTAGTTAGTCTAGGTTTACGCTTGCTACACAATTTTAATTTTACATCAATTATTTTTGTTTCTGTATTATACGTATAATTAGAAAATAAAGCAATAACGCAGTGTTCAATCGACTGTCCACGCGCCACATGGTTGTAGCTAATCCTTCGACGATGAAAAGAAGGAAGCTAACAGCCCCACACATCGATACTTACTGGTTACTTGGTCAATCTTCTTTGCGTCTGGGAACGTGTCCAGAAGTCTGAATGCGTAGAGATGCTACGAGAGCGCTTCCTGATCGCTAAAAAGAACACGTAAAAAAATTTTTCCGCGCTTCGCGCGGACTGATCGCCGCTTCGCGGCTCTGCGCACCGCCTTCGGCGGTGCGCTGTGCGATTTGCCCCCCCCAGATATAAAAGTTAGGTACGGCCCTGAGAACCATCATTAATTATTGTATACGAAGGATGCACTCTTCTGGTGCAGTGGCAATAACACTTGTACACATTAATAACTATAGCTCAGAAGTTCAGTCTTGAACATTGCCAGATTGATGGTTTATTATTCTTAACATGTACATACTAGTATTTCCCCAATGGAGGCACCTCTAGCAGAGAAATGTGACCTTAGTCCCATCTCAACTTTTCAAAATGAACACTGGCTGTATGGGCTGGAAATTAAAGCCTGATGAAGAGACTCAACAATTTTGCTGGTGAATAGCTGAATTTGTGATGGCTATAATTTATGCATTGGACTGCTTTAGCTCATATCTCTCAACGAGCTGGACCGACTGGTTTCAGAGTGTCAATCCCAGGCTGTTTCCACAGTATTTACCTCCCAGAGATTCTGTACATAGAAAGGAACATCATACAATTTCTGCATTGCATGGCATAACAAATGAACCATGAACATGCATGCACCACAGTTAATCACTATGTAGGTGTTGACATACTCCTGAATGGTGCGAACTTTACTAACAGCGTTGTGAACATTATGGAAACTGGAACTGGCAGTGCAGCTCTGCTCTGTACAACTGCCTACAGACCCTGCTGTTCATCTGCAAACAATGAAACTCAGTGGTACTTTCCCAATGGAAGTCGAGTCCCAAATCTTGCTGGGAGATGGAGCTCTCCACGAGAGCTACCATACTACAGTACTCGATCTCCTTCTGGAACAGTATGTCTCCACCGCAACCCTGAGGGTACCACAACAGGGAAATTCCGCTGTGATGTACCTGATGCCAATGGAACCATACAGTCAGCGTATGTGGGGATATATACCACTGGTGAGTGAAGGAGGTATGATGCAACATCTGTATGAAATCAGCTCACAGTGAAAGAGTGCTTTTGGTGTAAATCCATCGGTACCATTATATCTATAGTGGCTAGAGTACAACCAAATTCATGCAGCTGCATTTTTTTCTGACTGGTATGGTATTGGTAGAGGGTTGGCCTAGGCTCTATACAGTTTTTTCACTCTGAAGCTGTGCATAAAACATTTATCCATTTAATCATCATTTTGATTCTAACTCCCCTGAAATCAAATAAATAAATTAAACTCCCTATTATAGGTGTTTAGGGGTGGATGAAATCCATCATTTGATGGTTACTTCAAATATATGCTACTACTAACACAATTAGGTGTTGGAATACTCCTGAATGGTGTGATCTACGCTAACAACAGCATTGTGAACATTACGGATATTGGAACTGGCAGTGCAGCTCTGCTCTGCACAACTACCCGACCTGGCTGCTGTAACTCTGGAAACCCTGAAACTCGGTGGTACTTTCCCAATGGAACTCAAATCTGGAATGATGGTAGTCGTCCATACTACAGAACTAGGAGTAGCTCTAGATTTTCTAATCTTCAGGCAGTGCTGCTCCACCGCAACCCTCAAGGTACCACAACAGGGCTCTTCCACTGTGACATACTTGATGTCAGTGGAGCCATACAGAGCCTCTACGTGGGGATATACACCAGCACCACTGGTGAGTGGAGGAGATGCATGTGTACATTCTATACTCTTGTAGAATCTATTGCCCATTATCGCAACTATTCTAGGACTATCTAATGATGTGAAAGAGTTGTAATCGTATTCAATGTTGTACTCGATCTGCACAAGAGCACCCACTATCCAACCGCATGGTAGAAACTTGATTATGTATTAACACATTATGGTCTTGTACGTGCGGTTCAGTTAAACATATTTAATGTAAACCAATGGAGTGCTGCCTCTTCCCAGGTGATCCGAGAATACAAGGGACTATCCAGTTCCAGCTGACCTCTGAGGTTGATGCTGCTACCCCTGTGTTCACTCTCACCTGCACCTCCACTGGTGGTCCGGCTACCACTGTCTCCTGGCAGAGGGACGGTGTGGTAGTTTCTGGGGGAACAACTGAGGTGACAGATCCTGTCACCGCCACCTACACCAGCACTCTGACAGTGACTGGGAGGGAAACTGGCAGTTACAGCTGCGTCGTAGCAAACAGTAGATCATCAGCTACTTCACAGATGCTACTAGTACAGGGTGAGTATGGTCATTGTAACTGGTGTATCAATAATATAATATTTGGATTTCATGCTTTTGTAAACACGTTGCATTTACTGATTCATGACCGCAGCTTCTACCAATCACTCTATGGTATCCTGTGTTTCACCCAACAGCTGCTGACTCACCCACTAATGTACGTGCTAGACCAACTGGTGCCACTGGTTTCACAGTCTCCTGGACTGCACCAACTACAGGAGCCACTGTGACGGGGTATCAAGTATACTACAATGGAGGGACTGACCAGGGCAATAAAGATGTCGTGGCTGGTGATACGGCTGTTACTCTCACAAATCGCACCTGGGATTTGACTTACAGCATCAGAATAGTGGCTCTTTCTAGTTACCTACCAAGCCCTGTAGTTGAGGCTTGGAGAGCCACCTCTGGTAAGTAAAATGCTGCATGCCAATAATAAGGAAGTAAACCAAACAACAACTAAGATATAAATTTCCACTATACTTACCATGAAAGTGCCATGCACACGGTGAACCTTCCCTACACTAGGGTATACCAGTCACCAAGTGTAGAAGCAGTAGTTACTAATGAGTGCATAGTGTGCAGCTGCTGTATCAGCAGTCCTATTGGCTGTCTGGTGAACTGCATGTAACTGATGAAAATTGTCTTCGGCTAAGTACAGTAGCTAGCACTCCATACTGTGAATCTAAATCTATTTCTAGAAGTAGTGCAGTCTTTGATTGCCTGGACTTTTGCCTAGCTACTCCTTCCAGTAGTCACACTTTCCTTCCACGAGGAGACGTTCACAAGTTCTCAAGATGTTCAATAAATCATCATTTTAATGCACGACCGGCCAGTTTCGCCTTTCGGGCCTCATCAGGTTCATGAAGAGTTCATACACACAGTGCTATATATACATGTACAATAGCGTATGACGTCATTCATGACGTCATACGCTATTGTACAGGCCGTCTCTCACTTCACTTTGTTGACCACATATGTGACCTTGCTTGGTTCAAACGTCTCATATGCAGTTGAGAAGGTGGAGGGACAAAGCTGAGAAGGAGAAACACTAGAACATGTTAGACTTCATTAAATTAGCTGTATCTCAACAACACTATAGATATATTTCTGTTGTTTCACAGATGTTTGGCTGACCATCAGTCGGCAGTACAATGCTGCAAATAACATCCCAAACCGTGGATCTCTGCGTCTGGCAGCACTTGGCATTCTTGTTTGCACAACTGTCTACCAGCCCTGTTGCTCTACTTCCGGACAAGGAGGGTGGTACTACCCCAATGGAAGCGTAGTTCCGCCTGCTGCTGGGGGAGCAACTCTCTTCACTAGTAGAAGTGGTCAGGGATACATAGGGCTGAATCAGAGGAACAACTTCAGTGAGAATGGTCTTTACGTTGATGGAGTCTACAACTGTGAGGTACCTGATGTGCATGGGACAACTGAGACCATCTATGTTGGCATATACAGTGGACCAGTTTGTAAGTTGTTTCTCTACTTGTAACTGTGATGCAGTATGTTTTTCAAAAATGGTTCATGTAATTTTCACGTATGAATTGACTCTAGGATCATCACATAATTACTAGGAATACGTATCCGCATAATTGCCTCGCGCGCGCGCCGCGGCCGCATGAGCAGCCTGGCCACGTGCTTCACGAGTAGCTAAGTGTGAATTTGCGAGTGTGTAGCTGAGATAAACATGTCGCTGTTCGACTCCACATGTAGCTGCTCTAGCTCTGCAAGCCCTGAAGGCCCCGTTCGCTTGTACCCTAGCCTCTGGCTACGCGAGATTATTGTGGAGTTGCGGTATAAACAGATGTCGACTGTTTGACTTCATGTGTAGCTGTTCCAGCTCTGCAAGCCCCGGAGCACCGCGCGCTCGTCCACTGATCTGTTTCTCAAGGTTGTAGTTCTCGCACCGTCGAGCCCTCGCAGCAAATCGGCCGGCAGGAAACCCGCAACATTCCTATCAACATTCCTAAGCGTGACATCTTCCGGTACGTACGTACATACGTATATAGTGAGCAATAGATCCCCCATTCAGAGCCTCGCGCTAATGCGCTCGGCAATGAGTATATAGTGTCTTAGTGCTGCTAGAACATAGCTATATGTACACCAATTACCACTTGCAGCATACATAAAGGCTTGACTTAATTTCCCTTCAGCTGTCCTTCGAAAGCCACCAGTAATTGGCTCCTCCATCCACTTTGTGCTAATATCACACAGTGATTCAACTTTCATCCTGACCTGCACTTCCACAAACCGCCCTCCTACGTATGTCAACTGGACAAGAAATGGAACACAGCTCTCAGATGACAGCATCCATTCCTTGTCTCAGTCACTGGTCAGCGGAGAGTCATCCACCTTCCACAACATACTGACTGTGATGGCGAGACTCCCGGGACTGTACAGATGTCAGGTCACAACTGAAGCATGGGAGAATCAACAGCGTTTCACACAAACTGTCACCAAAGATTTGACAGTGCTAGGTTGGGTGATGTGTACATACATGGCCATCATAGAAAGCAGTTCGTACAAGCTCATTGCTATGTACTTCAACATCTAGCGAGTTAGTGATCTTAGTTTTAGCATGAGATGGAGTGAGCAAATTTGTAGCCTCAATAATTGAACTTTTAACTATACAGTATGACGTATGACTTTACACTGTGGAGAATTGCACACCTTAGAATACGACATTAATTCTAAAGTTGTGAGAGAGACTGTAAGTTATGTCATACATCTATAGCCATGGATTGCCAGCCGTGTAGATGATTCACGTAATTTTTCTTAATACAGCTGCTGATCCTCCAACTGGACTTGACACTGAGGTGGTTGGAAACACCAGTATCAGAGTCTTTTGGAATGCACCAGTGTCAGGGGCTGCTGTGAAGGGGTACCGGATAATCTTCAAGGCAACGAGCAGCAAGGGCAGTCTTATCGACCATACAAGTGTGGCCATTGGTGCTAATGCAACTGAGTACATAAGAGATGGCCATGCAGCTGGCCATCACTACAACATCACCATAGTTGCTCTCTCAAAGCATCTTCCGAGTCCTGTGGTTGGTCCAGTGAGAGTTATTCTGGGTAAGGCAGACTATTTGTAGTGGGATAGGAATAGGAGGGTTTATCGATCTAAATGGACAAGGTACTTACAGCAAAAACAAATAATTTGCTGGCCTAGTCTGGAAGAAATAAAGTAGAAGTTGACCAAAACAACTAGCTGTAAATATTAGTATGAACTTTTCCATCCTTTATATTTTTACTCAGCTCCATCCACTCCCATCATCGTCATGACAGTCTCCCAGTTGGCAAAATCTATCACGTTCAGTTGGACCCAGCCAATGGGGGAGATTGTGGACAATTATGAGATTACATTTTCATACCAGGGACCTTGCAGTGGATTTATCCACACCAACACTGCAATAGTGGATGGTGCTACAAGACAGCACACTCTGACAGGACTGCAGGAGTTCAGTACTTACACCATCAGCATAACTGCAATAAACGGCGGTGGGAGAAGCACAACTGCCAGTCAGAATCTCACTACAGTGGCAGCTGGTAGGCTATACTGTAAATTTGTAAAATGACACAGTCATTGTTTAAACGACTTCCCCACCCATTACTCAGCCCCCAGTGCTTCACCTCAGGAGGTCACTGCTGCAGCCACAGGACCGAGAAGTATTTCCATTGACTGGAATCATGTTGACTGCACTGAACGTAACAGTGAAATCACAGGGTACACTCTGCAGTACAACTCTACTGATGGCACTGCAAGCAGTACTTCACTACCAGCAAATATCACCACCTACACTGTGACCGGACTGGCTCCCTCCACCAACTACTCTGTTAGGGTGGCGGCAATCAACAGCAATGGTGAAGTGGGACCATTTAACGTTCCCATCCTTGTGAAAACACTGCCTCTGACAAGTGAGTGTCATGTGTCATGAGATGATCTGGACAATGATACTAATGTGATTAGTTTACCTGATGGTCCTCTCTTTGCAGGTGCACTAGTCCTCAATGACATAATCATTCCAGACCATGGTTTGGTCTTTCTGGACGATGTTGGTGAACATAACACTCAGTCACTCCTCTGCCTTACCAATCAAACCAACTGTTGTGACCATCGTTCCATTGGGGAATGGTACTTTCCCAATGAAACTAAAGTCCCAAATTTTGATGATCCGTGGGAGTTCTACACCAGCCGAGGTCCTAGTGTGGTTCGTTTGCACCGCAGGACAGGTGGAGTGATTGGAATCTACCACTGCAAGATACCACGTCAAGAGGTTGTCAATACTCTTTATGTTGGTCTTTACACACCCAACACAGGTTAGTAAATAGTACCAAAAGTTGCCACATTAAGCTATACTTTGATCTGAGTATCTTCTCATATTCTCCAGGTGTGCCCAACACAACCGACCTCCAGTTCAAGCTGACATCCGAGCTGAATGCCACCGTTCCAACATTCACTCTCACCTGCACCTCCACTAGTGGTCCTGCTACCACTGTCTCCTGGACAGCCGACAATCACACAGTCACTGAGGACAGAGCCCACCACATCACGTCTCAGATACTGAGAGATCCAGAGACAGCTACCTACAGCCACACTTTGATGGTGACCGGGAGACGGGCAGGACAGTACGAGTGCAATGTATCCAACAACAAGCCATCCTCATCCAGCAGGAGCCTGATGGTAGTGGGTAAGGAGAAGGAACACACTAGCCTCATTCTCACGCGGCCTGGGAACAAGGCTAGGAACACATGCCCAGCTGCATGTAATCATTGAAATGACTTTATCACTTCATATTGCTGCAGGTGCCAGTCCACCTACCAACCTTTCAGCTCAGCCAGCTAGTCCCACCAGTGTCAGAATTTCATGGACTCCACCAGCCTCAGGGGCCACTGTGGTGGGGTATCGGATATACTACCATGCAGAGAGAGCCCAGGGTGGTCCTATCAACCACAGCACTGTGGACGTTGGTGCTAGTGCAACTCAACATACCCTATCTGATCTTCAAGGAGGTCTTTTGTATACTGTTACCATGGTTACAAAGTCGCAATATCTCCCAAGCACTGTGGCTGGTCCTGTAACAGCTGTGTTAGGTAAGTAAACAAATTATTGTGTCAACTTTTGTAACAACTTCAGTGCTTGTCTCTATGTATTACCCAGCCGTTGTAAGGGTGAAGGTTGTCAACGCCACAGCACTGCTGGTGTCCTGGGATGCTTTAAGGAACACACACCATTACACCATCTACTATAGTGCCTTCTCTCCAGAGCTATTCAAAGTTGTTGACAAGACAACAATAGTGGTTCCGTCATCCAGGACGTCCGACATTGTGGTAATCAGAGAGTTGACAGCTGGGGTGGAGCATCAGTTCCAAGTGACCTCTTCTCTAGAGGTACAGGGAGAGGTGTACGAGAGGGAGAGATCCTTTCTTACTGCACATTCTGAGATAGTGTTTGGTAAGGCATTGTATCTATTCTGAACATGAACACATAGCAGCAGCCTGCTGATCTTGCCTATTGCATATACCTGATCACCTTCCACAGATGAAGCAGCATTCAATTTGCAAATGGGACCAGTGTCACCTTGTACAACTTGGAGTGTAAGCATATCTGTGATTGGATTTGTACTGTAGCTACCTACATGTGTCACAGCGATACATTCTCTTTCCATGTAGACTGACAAAGCCGAGAGCATTAGGACCTACATACACAGTGGGATTGCCAAAGCTATTTCATATCACTGCAACTGCAGCTTCCCAGTGGAGTATATTAGAGAGGGACTCTTTCGCTGTTGGAACGCACCTGACGAGTTCACCTACAGGAGTGCAATAGTGGGTACGGAGGCCCACAATGCGACTGAACTGGTGCAGTTTCTGGAGGAGTGGGTGAATTCGGAACCAGCTCTGCAAGTGGACCATTTTGAGCTCTGGATTGACACGAAATGTCCAGTGCCGATATCATCCCTGAAGGCGAAAGGAGAGGGAAAATGTTCATGACAATATTTGCTTAATTGTGTGAAACACAAGAGTTGGTAGCTAGTGTGTATCAATTTAGGTGGTTATACCTCCCAGTGTTTCTTTATTGTGTGCTGGAGAGCTAATGATTCATAGGTTCATTAACTGTACAGAAACTGTGTTTTCAAGCTGTAGAAGTTGAGGGCAATGATTGTACAACTTTGTGGTCAGTTTGGTTGTGTGATTTCTACCCTATGCTGTGTGGATTATATTGAATGATGGGTATACGAATAGCTATTAGGTGGACCCATTGGCAGGAGCAACCATGCATTATGTGGTTATAGGAATGGGGTTGACTACATTCACAAAGACAGATGCACACTGGAAATGGGAGTGCACCTCGAAAATTAGTGAATGCAGGGAGGACGTCGATCATCCACTTCAATGACACCTATACATAAGGCTTGATAGCAACAAATGAGCTCAACCATGCATTTAGCTACTACATCAGGTAATACATTGTCTACTCAGAATAAATATGCAAACAGGTATACTGCAAGCGATCCTATAGCTGGGGTTGTTTGGGTATGGGTATGACACTAACTATACTTCCCTGACAAGTGGAAGCTCAGAAAACTGCTGGAAGGCCCTTAAAGGAACAGTCAGCAGTGTTCTTCCCACACTGTCTCATGAAGCTTAGTAAATATTGGTACTGTAGGACATCATACTTTAAGTATAGCCGATGGACACGCATGCGCATCATGTACTATGAAGCTGCGACAAAATTAGATATCGGTTCACCAGTTACACCGTGTCGTGGAGCGATATCATCATCGCGGCGGACAGAGACGACTAGGGCGATGGGAAAGACAATACATCTTCTGTTTATTTTTCTGCTTGTGAACTTCTGGTCTTGGAGTGTCCGTGCACAAGGTTAGTACGTAAAATACGGAGCTGCCGTTATACTGTACAGCTGATTGTTTGTTCAGAGATATGAACATTAACTCTTGATGTTTAGGCATAAGAAGAAAATCATGACTAAGTATATCAATGCCATGGGATACTTTGGCCAAGTAGGTGGCAGTGACAGTGGAAGATTGCTTGCTAGGTAGCTAGTGCAAATTCACTTGAAGTTAGGTACTTGTGCATCTCTAGTTGTATTCCGTTTACAGTTCTGTGCAGTGTAGGCAGTGGCAGTAATAATAGTACACTCTCAGCCAACACCGTGGCTTACTGGTCGTGTGAGAGCAGAATTCTATAGTAGACAATATTACAGCTAGCTACATGCATGCTCAAGTCCACTAGCTGCTGTAGCGCTAGCCCTGTACACTGTGCACAAGCTGCTATAGTCTCCATGACTTTGATGCAACTCCGGATCCAGTGGTTATTCAGTTCTAGCATAACAGATTTGAAAATGCTTCACCATTTCCATTGGGAACCCTGTGTAAACAGACAAACCCTGGGTACAGCATTCAAGTGATCGCTGTTGGTCCTTTGGTATAGGCAACCAGGTAACACACACTGTATAGCTATGAGGGGATTACCAGCTGCCATCACCAACAATTCCATCGCAGTACTAATCTCGACTTGAAGTGCAGCTGTAGTGACACCCTCAGGGACACTCCAACCAATAACAGTGTGCTATGGTTGTAAGGGGGTGTGCGGTGGTGTACTGCTGGAGTGCCCGACTCAGGCTCTGTCCGCCTGGCTTCGAAACTCACTAAAACCCTTCGCTGCAAGAATGAAGTAGTTACTTTGACTGCTTGGCGGTTACTATAGCTGTACCGTGTTTGGACATGCAGGATCGAGGCAATACTATTAGAATGTGGAGGACGATAGCATCCTACATAAACTGAGCATTCCAGTAGTACCCTATACATAAACCAGGTTTGTGTAGGATACTACTGGAATGGCCACTAGCTCTATGTCGGATACTACTGGAATGGCCACTCTATGTAGGATGCTACTGAAATGCAGACAACTTGGTTCCTGCATGTTCAAACATGTAGTAACCACCAAGCAATCAAAACAAACTACACTGTTTTTGCAGTGTATATAGACCTTATGCAATTACGTCACAAAATCAAGTGCACGTGATGCAGGCAGCCGTGAATTTAATAAAATTAACTGCACATGACACCGGCAGCCATTTTGAGTGGCAAGAATAATATTGCTAGTACAGGGAAAAAACTGGTATTTGTCTGCTTCTAGCAGACAAATACCAGCCTGAACATAGCAGGTATGCTAACTACCTAATAGCGAATGTTAACATACTTGAAAGACAGCTGTGCAGCTGCGCGCATTTCTACAATCACCATAGAACGTACCATCTTCTTGCCACTCATTACACGGAGCCTTATTGAGAATACCGAAAGATTGTGGGCGGATAACAGGCTATGACATCAATCGCATAAGGTCTATTGGTTTTTCTGTTGAATTTGCCCTTAGCACTTTCAGAAAAAACAAGTTTCAACAATGCCATTTATGGTAACTCAAGCAAATTCAGATGTCATATCACCATCCCGTTAATGGGGCCCAGGACCTGCATGATAATCTTCTGCGTTGGAAATGCGGAATTCCTGGGTTGTGAGCTGAACCAGCTGCTGTCCTCCTCTCTATATGCAATTAGTAAACATCAAAATGAGACTCCCATAACCACTGTCTCCTCAGGTTGTCTGTAACCATGGTAACCAGTGCTAAGTTTAGAGTTTAATAGCAATGGCAGACACTTGTCTAGCTGGCTGGAGTACACAGTATATGCATGGTAGTCAACAAGCTAGACCTGAGTGGGTGTGGTCCTATATGCAGCTTGGAGCATGAAAACCTGAGTTTTCAGGGATGATGATCTACGCACATAATCAGTCAATTGATCATGAAACTGTCATTCTCTCATTTTTTCTGTATGCTCGTACTTGTCTCAATTCACATACAAGGATGTATACACTGCATCAGCTCTTCAGACAGTACAGGGTTGCAACCCATAGCACTATGGCAATCGCAAGCAATGCAGATGCACATACCATAAAACTCGTACAAAAAATAGAAACGTAAAGGGGCGTGGCTAATAATACTCTGTGCATGCTCATAAGTGTGCATGCTCATAAGCGTGACAACCATATTAGCTATATACTAGTGTGCCATGATCATAAAAAACAAGTCTAACCTGCAGATCAAATTCTACTACCTAGAAGTTAACATAAAATAGCACCTTCAAGTAGCTGTTGTATGGAAGAGTCAATCTTTCACTAATAGCATGCATATTAGCAACGGCAGACACTATGCCTTATGGACTGGAGTGGTTGGCTACAGGTTACACACATCATATTAGCATTTTGCTATGTCATGTTTCCTTTGCTAACTATAATGCAAAAAATAGAGAGTGTGTATGCCTCAATCCCATGCACCTCATTCCAGTATTTCCCAACAGATACAATACATAAACTGGCACAGTTTTCTGTATTTGGTGTAATTGTAAATGCAAAAGTAATAAACTCTTTTCTATGAATTCCAACCTACTCACCTACTGTTTCCCTAACATAGCTACATGTGAATATTTCCTTACCAAATTGCAGATATTCAGTTGACTCTGAATGGTGTGAACTACACCAACAACAGCATTGTGACCAGGACGGACATTGGAACTGGTAGTTCAGCTCTGCTCTGCACAACTACCTACTCACTCTGCTGTTCATCTGGAAACCGTTACACTCAGTGGTACTTTCCCAATGGAAGTCAAGTCGTGAATAATGCTGGTCTTCCATACTACAGAACTAGATACAACCCATACTACAGAACTAGATACAACCCAAACTCCAGAAATGATCTTGGGTCAGTGCAGCTGCACCGCAACCCTGAGGGTACCACAACAGGGATCTTCCGCTGTGACATACTTGATGCCAGTGGAGTACTACAGAGCATCTATGTTGGGATATATGATAGCAACACTGGTGAGTGTAGGAGATGGTGCACATTCTATATATAGTAGAAACCAATGCCTACCACCATGCCTGTTTAGAATCAACATTCTCTCTCACATGCACCTGCCTATCATAGTCATAGAATGCACCCACTATCCACTATTATGTAATACTATGTAGCCTAGCCTTATACAGGCTACCTTACTATTTAATATAACACTTACTTTCATTGTGCATGTCTTAGTAACAAGATGCGTCACCATAGCTAGCTGTGCATAATGATGTCACTATCACAATATTGATATTTCATGCAGCATTCCTGGTTTGTAGAAACTGCCTAACTGTAATAAAGTAGTACCTGTGAAGATTTGAACCAGAAAATTGACGTACGTATATTAGCTATCCCTGAATGGCAGGGAAGGCAGGTGGAACCAAGAACTTGGTAACAAGGTGTCGTAAGTAAAGACGCTCCATGAATATATGCGGCCTGCATGATATGGTAGAAGGTATTATAGGCTTTGGGATACAAGTTATTCAGCCTCGGCCTCTACCTACATTGCCATGTGTTAAACTTTTGAAGTCGACTTGTACTGTATAGTAGCTATTTTCTTGGGGTGCTAATTTTCATTTTCATGATTCACCAACAATTTTGTAAATTTTCCACCAATGAAATTTTCAACCCATAATCACACTGTACAATGCATAGGTGCTGTCGTTCAAGTACGACTCTTTGTCGCTACCTGCGTCCCATTGACAGTGCCCTTGATCTACATGGTCCTCTATCACCAGCTGTCTGTCACATTGTGATCAATAAATTAAAATACAAAATTGGACGCAAGTACCGAAAAAAACAAGGCCAGTAACTCTCGCCACAGCAAATGGATCAGCACGGTTGCTGTCCTCGCATTGGCAAGTTAGTTCTTCTCCGACACTGGCCTCTCATACATCTTTTAACTGACGAAGTAGCCTCTCACACTGCTGATCATGAAGCGCAATGTCGTTGAAGCTTTGGGCTCTCAAAATCCTCGTGTAATAATTTAAGAGTCAAAGTTCACATTATGTCATCCGCGAGGATGTCGTGGGCACTATGAACATTAGAACCACGAAAATGAATTCTGATGACCTTATCAAGCATTTCACGAAACTTTCAACCCATGAAAAATACCCCGGTATCTAGCTAGATTCTCTGTTCAAGATAAATCATGGCTGCTTCTCTTGTCAATGGCACAGCGTCTTCAAGAAAGTTACATCTCTCGTTAGAGCAAAAGAACTAATCACTTGCAGTGACTCTTAAGTTAATTAATGCATGGGCAGTTTTGTGTATGATGTTTATCAACATGTGTTCAGGGGCGGAGACAGCTAGCAAAAAGTGGGGGGGCTAATAGCACAATTGCACGCTGCCGAAGGTAGTGCATAGAGGCGCGTAGTGCCGATCAGTCCGCGCGAAGCACGGAAAATTTTTTCGCCTTCGGTTTTCAGTTATCAGGATGGGCTCTCGTGGCACCTTCGTGCTTTGTACTGCAAGTTAGAGACGCCAGCCCCCAAGAAACGACGTGACATAGCTATAAGTTAGTGCTAGATTTCGTGGGATAGTACCGTCCAGTCTGTTGTTTTGGGGGGGCTCAGCCCCCTTGCTTTTGAAAGTGGGGGGGCTCAAGCCCCCCTTGCCCCCCCTATATCTCAGCCCCTGAATGTAGGGCAATGTAGATATATCTCTTCCAATGCAGGTGGTCCTAGAATACAAGGGAATATCCAGTTCCAGTTGACCTCTGAGGTTGATGCTGCTACCCCTGTGTTCACTCTCACCTGTACCTACACTGGTGGTCCTGCTATCACTGTCTCCTGGCATAGGGACGGTGTGGTAGTTTCTGGGGGAACAACTGTGGTGACAGATCCTGCCACCACCAACTACACCAGCACTCTGACAGTGACTGGGAGGAAATCCGGCAATTACAGCTGCGCCGTAGCAAACAGTAGATCATCAGCTACTTCACAAATGCTACTAGTACAGGGTGAGCTAGTAATAGGTACCAATACTAGTATGGTATTGGTACCTCTAACTGGTGTATCAATAATGGATTTTGTAAACTCGTTGCATTTACTGATTCATGACCACAGCTTCTACCAATCACTCTATGGTATCCTGTGTTTCACCCAACAGCTGCTGACTCACCCACTAATGTACGTGCTAGACCAACTGGTGCCACTGGTTTCACAGTCTCCTGGACTGCACCAACTACAGGAGCCACTGTGACGGGGTATCAAGTATACTACAATGGAGGGACTGACCAGGGCAATACAGATGTCGTGGCTGGTGATACGGCTGTTACTCTCACAAATCGCACCTGGGATTTGACTTACAGCATCAGAATAGTGGCTCTCTCTAGTTACCTACCAAGCCCTGTAGTTGAGGCTTGGAGAGCCACCTCTGGTAAGTAAAATGCTGCATGCCAATAATAAGGAAGTAAACCAAACAACAACTAAGACATAAATTTCCACCATACTTACCATGAAAGTGCCATGCACACGGTGAACCTTCCTTACTACACTAGGGTATACCAGTCACCAAGTGTAGAAGCAGTAGTTACTAATGAGTGCATAGTGCGCAGCTGCTGCATCAGCAGTCCTATTGGCTGTCTGGTGAACTGATGAAAATCGTCTTTGGCTAAGTGCAGTAGCTAGCACTCCATACTGTGAATCTAAATCTATTTCTAGAAGTAGTGCAGTCTTTGATTGCCTGTGATTACCTGGACTTTCGCCTAGCTACTCCTTCTAGTAGTCACACTTTCCTTCCACGAGGAGACGTTCACAAGTTCTTAATGAATCATTTTAATGCACGACCGGCCAGTTTCGCCTTTCGGGCCTCATCAGGTTCATGAAGAGTTCATACACACAGTGCTATATATATACATGTACAATAGCGTATGACGTCATTCGTGACGTCATCCGCTATTGTACAGGCCGTCTCTCACTTCACTTTGTTGGCCGCATATGTGACCTTGCTTGGTTCAAACGTCTCATATGCAGTTGAGAAGGTGGGGGGACAAAGCTGAGTAACTTAAGCTAGTGTAGGAGAAACACTAGAACATGTTAGACTTCATTAAATTAGCTGTAACTCAACAACACTATAGATATATTTCTGTTGTTTCACAGATGTTTGGCTGACCATCAGTCGGCAGTACAATGCTGCAAATAACATCCCAAACCGTGGATCTCTGCGTCTGGCAGCACTTGGCATTCTTGTTTGCACAACTGTCTACCAGCCCTGCTGCTCTGCCGCTGGACAAGGAGGGTGGTACTACCCCAATGGAAGCGTAGTTCCGCCTGCTGCTGGGGGAACAACTCTCTTCACTAGTAGAAGTGGTCAGGGATACCTAGGGCTGAATCAGAGGAACAACTTCAGTGAGAATGGTCTGTACGTTGATGGAGTCTACAACTGTGAGGTACCAGATGTGCATGGGACAACTGAGACCGTCTATGTTGGCATATACAGTGGACCAGTTTGTAAGTTGTTTCTCTACTTGTAACTGTGATGCAGTATGTTTTTCAAAAATGGTTCATGTAATTTTCACGTATGAATTGACTCTAGGATCATCACATAATTATGAGTATATAGTGTCTTAGTGCTGCTAGAACATAGCCATATGTACACCAATTACCAGCATACATAAAGGCTTGACTTAATCTCCCTTCAGCTGTCCTTCGAAAGCCGCCAGTGATTGGTTCCTCAATCCACTTTGTGCTAATATCACATAGTGATTCAACTTTCATACTGACCTGCACTTCCACAAACCGCCCTCCTACGTATGTCAACTGGACAAGAAATGGAACACAGCTCTCGGATGACAGCATCCACTCCTTGTCTCAGTCACTGGTCAGCGGAGAGTCGTCCACCTTCCACAACATACTGACTGTGATGGGGAGACTCCCGGGACTGTACAGATGTCAGGTCACAACTGAAGCATGGGAGAATCAACAGCATTTCACACAAACTGCCACAAAAGATTTGACAGTGCTAGGTCAGGTGATGTGTACTTACATGGCCATCATAGAAAGCAGTTCGGATAAGCTCATTGCTATGTACTTCAACATCTAGCGAGTTAGTGATCTTAGTTTTAGCATGAGATGGAGTGAGCAAATTTGTAGCCTCAATAAGTTTTAACTATACAGTATGACGTATGACTTTACACTGTGGAGAATTGCACACCTTAGAATACGACATTAATTCTAAAGTTATGAGAGAGACTGTAAGTTATGTCATACATCTATAGCCATGGATTGCCAGCAGTGTAGATGATTCACGTAATCTTTCTTAATACAGCTGCTGATCCTCCCACTGGACTTGCCACTGAGGTGGTTGGAAACACCAGTATCAGAGTCTTTTGGAATGCACCAGTGTCAGGGGCTGCAGTGAAGGGGTACCGGATAATCTTCAAGGCAACGAGCAGCAAGGGCAGTCTTATCGACCATACAAGTGTGGACATTGGTGCTAATGCAACTGGATATGTGAGAGATGGCTATGCAGCTGGCCATCACTACAGCATCACCATAGTTGCTCTCTCAAAGCATCTTCCGAGTCCTGTGGTTGGTCCAGTGAGAGTTATTCTGGGTAAGGCAAACTGTTTGTAGTGGGATAAGAATAGGAGGTACTTACAATACAAACAAATAGTTTGCTGGCGTATGGAGGACATCAATCATTGCCTGGAAGAAATTATCAAGTGGAAGATATTATATTCAAAAACAACTAGGATGATGATCAAACTTGTGCATACTGTTTTGTTTTTACGTACTCAGCTCCATCCAGCCCCATCATCGCCATGACAGTCTCCCAATTGCCAAAGTTTATTACGTTCAGTTGGACCCAGCCAGTGGGGGAGATAGTTAACAATTATGAGATTACATTCTCATATCAGGGACCTTGCAGTGGAATTATCCACACCAACACTGCAATAGTGGATGGTGCTACAAGACAGCACACTCTGACGGGACTGCAGGAGTTTAGTACTTACACCATCAGCATAACTGCAATAAATGGCGGTGGGAGAAGCGCAACTGCCAGTCAGAATCTCACTACAGTGGCAGCAGGTAGGATGCACTGGATTTGACTGTATGCGTGAAATGCTTTAATGGCCTTTCCCGCCCATTACTCAGCCCCCAGTGCTTCACCTCAGGAGGTCACTGCTGCAGCCACAGGACCGAGAAGTATTTCCATTGACTGGAATCATGTTGACTGCACTGACCGTAACAGTGAAATCACTGGGTACACTCTGCAGTACAACTCTACTGATGGCACTGCAACCAATACTTCGCTCCCAGCGAATATCACCACCTACACTGTGACCGGACTGGCTCCCTCCACCAACTACTCTGTTAGGGTGGCGGCAATCAACAGCAATGGTGAAGTGGGACCATTTAACGTTCCCATCCTCGTGAAAACACTGCCTCTGACAAGTGAGTGTCATGTGTCATGAGATGATCTGGACAGTGATACTAATGTGATTAGTTTACCTGATGGTCCTCTCTTTGCAGGTGCACTAGTCCTCAATGGCATAATCATTCCAGACCATGGTTTGGTCTTTCTGGACGATGTTGGTGAACATAGCACTCAGTCACTCCTCTGCCTTACATATCAAACCAACTGTTGTGACCATCGTTCCATTGGGGAATGGTACTTTCCCAATGAAACTAAAGTCCCAAATTTTGATGATCCGTGGGAGTTCTACACCAGCCGAGGTCCTAGTGTGGTTCGTATGCACCGCAGGACAGGTGGAATGATTGGAATCTACCACTGCAACATACCACGTCAAGACGTCATCGACACTCTTTATGTTGGAGTTTATACGCCCAGTACAGGTTAGTAAATACGTACTAATACTCTGCTGAGTGACTGCTTTGAGTCTCCTCTCACATTCTCCAGGTGTGCCCAACATAACCTCCCTCCAGTTCCAGCTGACGTCAGAGCTGAATGCCACGGCTGCAACATTCACTCTCACCTGCACCTCCACTGGTGGTCCTGCCACCACTGTCTCCTGGACAGCAGACAATCATACAGTCACTGAGGACGGTGCTCACCACATCACTTCTCAGATACTGAGAGATCCAGTGACGGCTACCTACAGCCATACTCTGATGGTGACCGGGAGACGGGCAGGACAGTACGAGTGTAATGTATCCAACAACAAGCCATCCTCATCAAGCAGGAGGCTGATGGTAGTGGGTAAGGAGAAGGAACACACTAGCCTCATTCCCACGCGGCCTGGGAACAAGGCTAGGAACACATGCCCAGCTGCATGTAATGACTTTACCACTGCATATTGTTACAGGTGCCAGTCCACCTACCAACCTTTCAGCTCAGCCAGCTAGTCCCACCAGTATCAGAGTTTCCTGGACTCCACCAGCCTCAGTGGCCACTGTGGTGGGGTATCGGATGTACTACCATGCAGAGAGAGCCCAGGGTGGACCTATCAACCACAGCAGTGTGGATGTTGGTGCTAGTGTAACTCAACACACTCTATCGGATCTTCAAGGAGGTCTTTTATATACTGTTACCATGGCTACAAAGTCACACTATCTCCCGAGTACTGTGGCTGGTCCTGTAACAGCTGTGTTAGGTAAGTAAACAAATTATTGTGTCAACTTTTGTAACAACTTCAGTGCTTGTCTCTATGTATTACCCAGCCATTGTAAGGGTGAAGGTTGTCAACGCCACAGCAGTGCTGGTGTCTTGGGATGCTTTAAGGAACACACACCATTACACCATCTACTATAGTGCCTTCTCCCCAGAGCTATTCAAAGTTGTTGACAAGACAACAATAGTGGTGCCGTCATCCAGTACGTCTGACATTGTGGTAATCAGAGATTTGACAGCTGGGGTGGAGCATCAGTTCCAAGTGACCTCTTCTCTAGAGGTACAGGGAGAGGTGTATGAGAGGGAGAGATCCTTTCTTACTGCACATTCTGAGATAGTGTTTGGTAAGGCATTGTATCTATTCCGAACATGAACACATAGCAGCTGCATGCTGATCTTGCCTTTACATATTACTGATCACCTTCTACAGATGAAGCAGCATTCAATTTGCAAATGGGACCAGTGTCACCTTGTACAACTTGGAGTGTAAGCATATCTGTGATTGGATTTGTACTGTAGCTACATGTGTCACAGCTATACATTCTCTTTCCATGTAGACTGACAAAGCCGAGAGAATTAGGACCTACATACACAGTGGGATTGCCAAAGCTATTTCGTATCACTGCAACTGCAGTTTCCCAGTGGAATATATTAGAGATGGTCTCTTTCGCTGTTGGAACGCACCTGACGAGTTCACCTACAGGAGTGCAATAGTGGGTACGGAGGCCCACAATGCGACTGAACTGGTGCAGTTTCTGGAGGAGTGGGTGAATTCAGAACCAGCTCTGCAAGTGGATCATTTTGAGCTCTGGATTGACACAAAATGTCCAGTGCCGATATCATCCCTGAAGGTGAAGGGAGCGGGGAAATGTTCATGATAACATTTGCACAATTGTGAAACACAATTTTTTTTGTAGTGGTACTTTGATTACCTCCCAGGAGCAGTGTATTTCTTTATTTTGTGCTGGAGAGCTATGATTTATAGGTTCATTACCTGTACAGAAACTTTGTTTTCAGGCTGTAGCTAGACGCTGACATGGGAGAGGGCAATGATTGTACAACTTTGTTTGCTACATTCACGATGACAGTTGCAGAGTCATGTGGTAAGATGCCACACTCATCATGCACTTGCCCGCACTGGAAATGGGAATGCGCCTTGAATGTAGGGAGTACCACCACTTCAGTGACACCAGTACCCATGCAAAAAATAATTATGGCTTGGTAGCAACAAAGGAGCTCAGTTAATAAACCCTGAGGGGGAACGTTACAGAAACGGAAGGACTGCATTAATAATAATGGTAGCGAAACTTCTGCAAACACTCAAAGTTAAGTTTTGAAAGGGAGTTCATCATGTCTTCTGTTACATCCTGCTGCTCATACAGGCAACTGTGCTGCGCATGCGCGCAAATTTGCTGCGACAAAATTAATGTCTGGGGCCGAGACTTTTAAGGTGGCCCTCCGTCCCGGAAAGAATTCCAGTAAGCAAATACCCCGTCCGTATCTGTGTGGTGGATCGATGCGGACAGAGACGACGACGGCGATGGGAAAGACAATACATCTTCTGTTTATTTTTCTGCTAGTGAACTACTGGTCTGAGAGCGCCCGTGCACAAGGTTAGTAGCTACGTAAAACAAACTAAGTAGCTAATGAGTGCTTCAGTGCTGTTACTCTACAACTATTTTGTTTGTTCAGAGAAATAAACATTAACAGTTACTAAAGAAAATCACAAGTAACTAAGAATGCCCGTGAAAATCAATTTGGCCATGCAGTAAGGGCCAGTGATGGTGAATGGCCAATACGTGCTCTGCACATGCAGTTAGATTGTTTGCTAGGTAGGTAGTGCATGATCACTTGACTTTCAGGTATTGTTTTCCTTATATATGGTGTTCTGTGCAGCGTATTTTATAACTTTAATTATATAAGTGTAACGTGCAAATACACACTCAGCCAACATCGTGGCTTACTGGTCACATGACATAATAGAGCAGGATTCCAGAGTAGACAATCGATATGGCCCCATAGAAATAATATTGATATACGACAAAACATCAAAAAATTCAACGTCGAACTAACCACACTGTGGGTTTTGTTTTGCAGTGACAGGATCTTTTCTTACTTCGTAGCTCAGTACCGTGTAAATGCTTGGAAATTCAGTGCATACATTACTCGGTCATTTGTCGTTCAAACTTTCTGTCTTTGATTTCCAGCAACTGCATGGTTCTGTGTAGGAGTAGACAAAATTTCATGGCATCCTTTTTCAGCAGTTGAGGTCTCTGGTTTTACACGATTAATAGTTGTGGGCATGCACATTCTATAGAGAGCTCTGCAAATAACAGAAAGCAGAAGGGTTACCCTAGTTGCTGCTTCAACACCAAACAATGCAATATCAGACATACAGATGGGTAAACAAATACGCTAAGTCACTTACCTACAATTAGGAATCGTTACTGAAAGTGAAGCTATACTTGGGTGGCCTCCAGGATCTTTCAGCTCAAAGGATGCTCTACGTACTAGAAGCGCTGTGGCAACAACTGACTATATCAACTCATGAGACTAATTCAGATCATTGCAGATACATGAAAGATACTGTGAAAGACAGAGCTCCTCAGAAAGCTATAGAGTCTACATGTTAGTCTACTACTGGTCTCCCTATTTGCCACATTTGCTTGCCTTGAACAATGTGCATGCTAGTTGGGGTAAGCCATGCAGATGCAATCAGACATGAAGAGCGTTGCTCAAAGGGGTACTATTATAGGTTACATAAGGAGGACAGTCCACTAAGCATGAAGAGTTCTGCTTCATACCAGGTAACTTACTTTAGCCTTCCTATGTAGCTGATAGCATTCTTCATTCAATTTTTACAACATTAATGTAATCACACAATTATCTCCTATAATGCAACTACCCGGTATATGGTATAACCAGTGATCGAATTGTCAAAACAAGTACTCACTTTTGCACTGATAAATGCATGAGAGGAAAGACATGCATAGGGTGATGATGTAATCTGAATTGTAGGACTGAAATCAACATCATTTTCATTTTCTGATTATGGTCTTGGTAGAGAGTTGATCAGCACTCTTGTCCCTATCTCTGTATTAGCAAACATACTCACATACATAACTGTCGAAAGTGACATCATGAAGCTGCATGAAGGTCTCATGTACGTATATAATTGGTTTTGCAGTCATGCAAGGTCGTACTGAGGTCTTCCTCAAACCATCACTTGGAGTCCTGGGAGGCTGAGACAGAATAAGCCTCATGACATAATTCTGAATCAGGTCCAGCCTCAGTTGTATATGCAACTCATTCCTGCCTAGCAACAGAGCAAATGGGGCTGCACCAGTACACAAAATATTTTCTTCAGGTTAGAAGCACATTTCTATTTTTATGCCAGGTAACTTACTTAGCCTTCCTATGTAGCTAATAGCATTCCTCATTCCAACATATAGGTGTAATTACATCCTATACAATGCAACTATGGTAACCAGTGAATTGTCAAAACAAGAGCTCACTTATGCAGTGATATCTAGCAGCTAGAGTGAAGGTTATATCTCAGTGTCTTAATCTCAGGTTATATGCCCTACACTTGTAGAAGGTGTTGGACTAGTCCTGAATGGTGTGACCTACGCTAACAACAGCATTGTGGACATTACGGATATTGGAACTGGTAGTGCAGCTCTGCTCTGCACAACTACCTACTTTGGCTGCTGTTCATCTGCATTCTCTGACACTCAGTGGTTCTTACCCAATGGAAATCAAGTCCTGAATGATGGTCGTCTTCCATACTACAGAAATAGGAGTAGGTTTCTTCAGGCAGTGCTGCTCCACCGCAACGTTAACCCTGAGGGTACCACAACAGGGATCTTCCGATGTGACATAGTTGATACCTGTGGGGTAACACGGAGCCTCTATGTGGGGATATACACTAGCACCACTGGTAAGTGCAGGAAGGTGGTGTAAATGCATTCTGTATGTATACTACTGTACAATCTATTAATAATTATTGCCCGTTATGGTACCTGTTTAAGTGGGGTGGTCTTGTGCACAATATTGAATAAGGTTTTGTCATTGTAGAAACTTGGTTATGTACAAATACATAATAATGGCTATCTTGAATATGTGGCTCAATTAAGCATGCCTGCATGCCAATGTAGAGCAAGTAGCCAAGGTGTGTCTTAGCTAACGTAGACACGCCTCATCTCAAATCAGGTGATCCCAGTATACAAGGGACTATCCAGTTCCAGCTGACCTCTGACGTTGATGCTGCTACCCCTGTGTTCACTCTCACCTGCACCTCCACTGGTGGTCCTGCTACCACTGTCTCCTGGCAGAGGAACGGTGTGGTAGTTCCTGGGGGAACAACTGTGGTGACAGATCCTGTCACCGCCACCTACACCAGCACTCTGACAGTGACTGGGAGGAAAACTGGCAATTACTGCTGCGTCGTAGCAAACAGCAGATCAACAGCTACTTCACAGATGCTATTAGAGGGTGAGCACATTTGTACATCTGCGTGTAAAATATGTTGTTTTCAAAGACAACAGTGAATTTTGGCCCATAAACTGGATTTAAAATGGTCCCATGATTAATCCTTGCACAACTTTGAACAGTTTTGTGTGCGTGTTGATCAGACTGAGAGTGTGGTTGGAGCCTTAGAGAGGGTGCAAATATTTAACAGAGGACCTCCAAATTAAGCTTTTGGGTGTTATCAAGCAGAGGGAGCAGTTTGGTGATCCTATCTTCTTAAGCCCTTTATAGATCTATGTACTGACTGAGCACTAGAGAACATTTATGACTTCTAGTGGCATGATTTTCAGCCAACCAAATTGCTCAACTAGAGTCATGCAAATGACAGTGAAATAAATAAGTATTGTCATAAGTATACTGCATTCTACCTATCACTCTATGGTATCCTGTGTTTCACCCAACAGCTGCTGGCTCACCCACTAATGTACGTGCCAGACCAACTGATGCCACTGGTTTCACAGTCTCCTGGACTGCACCAACTACAGGAGCCACTGTGACTGGGTATCGAGTATACTACAATGGAGGGACAGACCAGGGCAGTAGGGATGTCGTGGCTGGTGATACGACTGTAATTATTGTCAGTGGGCTGACCTTAATTGGTGGGACTTACAGCATCAGAATAGTGGCTCTCTCTAGCCAACTACCAAGCCCTGCAGCTGGAGTTGAGATGGTCAGCCTTGGTAGGTATAATAGTAGTGAACGCATGCATACCTGGTAAATTAGCCAAAATTATTGAGAAGTAGCTAACTACCTCATCCATGCATGCATCAAAAATCAGTGAACCATATCTCCCTAAGTTCAATTTTCTGAAGTAGTACATATAGACAGTGCTATCACTGTAAAGAGAGATGGATTGCTTTAACCAGGCTTTGGTCACCTCACTAGCATCTGCAGTGCCTCCTCCACTGTGGTGATCAAGGAATGAGCGCACAACTTATGGCACAATCCTATTAGATAGGAAATCCTAGTAGGCTTGGCCTCGTACCCAGTCCCACGCCCAGCTTTCCGTCCCTCGTACCCAGTCCCACGCCCAGCTTTCCGTCGCTTCCAGTACTGCAAGCAACGGAAAGCCTCGTACCCAGTGCCTCGTACCCAGTCCCACGCCCAGCTTTCCGTCGCTTCCAGTACTGCAAGCAACGGAAAGCTGGGCGTGGGACTGGGAAAGAGGCTAGAGATAATCTAGGTCAAGTTTCTTAGTTCCAGGTAACTATAGGAATGCTATGTAGAAGTGCATGCAGCTGCACTCCTAGCAATTCTACTGATGAACAGTTGCCATAGTTACTGCTTCAATGCATCACTATTATAGGTTCTCCAACAGACATACAGATGGGTAAACAATTAAATCACATACCTATGATTAAGAACAACATTTGTGCATTCCATGATCACCAAAGTGGAGGAGGCACTACATGAGATGCAACCTTACCTTGGTGATCAGAGCCTGGTTAAAACAACCTTCTCTTTTTGCAGTGTAACAGGATGCATAACTAGCTAACTGGGGGTACCATGCACATGCATATCAGCTAGTAGACAAGTGTCTGCCTTTGCTTTATGAAGTGTGACAGAATGAAGAATGGTGGATGGTAGACATGTTTGTCCATTCTCTTCATGGTACTTACCAGCTAGTATGCATCATCTGCCAATGTTACCTGGTTAGTTTGCAGTGCATGGGAGTTCACTGAAACCAGAGTAACCACTCCATGGGTTATTTAACTATAGTGATATAATGTTCTTTTTCTATGATGAAAAGCTACTCACCCTGCTGTTGTCCTAACATGCATGTGAATATTTCCTTACCAAATTGCAGGTATTCAATTGATTCTGAATGGTGTGACATATGCTAACAACAGCATTGTGGCCAGGACTGACATTGGAACTGGTAGTGCAGCTCTGCTCTGCACAACTACCCTACGTGGCTGCTGTACATCTGCATTCCCTACAATTCAGTGGTACTTTCCCAATGGAAGTCAAGTCGTGGATAATAGTGGTCTTCCATACTACAGAACTAGGAGTACTAATCCTGGGGCAGTGAGGCTGAACTGCAACCCTATAGCTAAGGGTACCACAACAGGGATCTTCCACTGTGACATACTCGATGCCAGTGAAGTACTACAGAGCATCTATGTTGGGATATATGACAGCAACACTCGTGAGTGTAGGAGATGGTGCACATTGAATTTCTATACAGTAGAAACCAATGCCCGCTACCATGCCTGTTTAGAATAATCAACTCTCTCACATGCATATGCACCTGCCTATATCATAGTCATAGAATGCACCCACTATCCAATTTCTTCTTTTAATATATAAAAATGCATGTCAAATGACACAGGATACATAAAATTAGCAACAACTGCTAATGCAAGTATGTACCCTCAAGACAACAAGAAGCAATGCAATAAGGAACAAAGGTAATGCCATTGCTTACTATGTAATACTATGCCATTCGATATAACAAGCACGTCCTAGTAACAAGATGCCTCACCACAACAACTGTGAGCTAGATAGCTGTGCTTCACAATAGTGAGTAGTGAGTGTAAGTATATCAGCTGTCCCCGAATGGCAGTGCATGTGGAATCATGAACTCGGCAACAAGGTGTCATAACATTTAAAAGCATGTGGAAACAAACACGATCCATGAAGATATGTGGCCTGCATGATATGGTAGAAGACGTCCGATGGTATTATAGGCTTTGGGCTACAAGTTATCAGCCTTGGCCGGTACTTACATTACTTCTGAAGTTGACTTGTAGTTTTGGATACCGTATAGTAGGTTATTTTCTTGGGGTCCTAACTTTCATTACTTTCATGACATAGCTATCACCAACAAGTTGCGAAATGTTCCACCAATGAAATTTTCAACCCATAATCGTGCTGTACTGAACACCTATGCATTCATATGTGCTGTTGTTCAGTATGGTTCTTCGTCGCTACCTGCGTCCCGTTGACAGTGCCCTTGATCTACATGATCCTCTATCACCAGCTGTCCGTCGCGTTGTGAACGATAAAGTGAAATACAAAATCGGATGCAAGTGACGAAAAAAAGACAACAAGGCAATAAGTAACTCTCGCTTCAGCAAATGGATCGGCACGGTTGCTGATCTCGCATCATGTTAGTTCTTCTCCGACACTGGCCTCCCACACATCTTTTACTGACAAAGTAGCCTCTCACACTGCTGAAGTGCAATGTCGTTGAAACTTTGGCCTCTCAAAATCCTCATGTAATAATTTGCAAGGATGTCGCGGGCACCATGAACATTAGAACCACGAAAATGAATTCTGTGACCTTATCAAGCTTTCAACCCATGGAAATAACCCGCTAGCTACACGGTATCTAGCTATTCTCTGTTCAAAGGATAAATCATGGCTGCTTCTCTTGTTAATGATACAGCGTCTTCAAAAAAGCTACACCTCTCGTTAAAGCAAAGTAATCACTTGACTCTTAGCTAACACAGGGGCAGTTTTGTGTATGATGTTTATCAAGTATATCCAAGGTGTGTATGGCTAATGTAGATATACCTCTTCCCAGGTGGTCCAAGAATACAAGGGACTATCGAGTTCCAGTTGACCTCTGAGGTTGATGCTGCTACCCCTGTGTTCACTCTCACCTGTACCTACACTGGTGGTCCTGCTACCACTGTCTCCTGGCAGAGGGACGGTGTTGTAGTTTCTGGGGGAACAACTGTGGTGACAGATCTTGCCACCGCCACCTACACCAGCACTCTGACAGTGACTGGGAGGAAAACTGGCAATTACAGCTGCGTTGTAGCAAACAGCAGATCAACAGTCATATCACCGACACTGCCAGTGCAGGGTGAGTACTATCTGTATACCTCTTATACTTAGAGTCGGATAGAGCGGACATACATGCTAATACTCAAAAATGGGGTACAATATAGCTCAGCATGTATGCATAACACCTCCACAATATTTTGCCTCACCAAAGCTCAAATGCTTCCACTGCCCCTGACCGTACATTCATTCCACAACTTCATATTATTACAGCTGGTGCCAGTCGACCTACCAACCTTTCTGCCGAGCCAACTAGTTCCACCAGTATCAGAATTTCCTGGACCCCACCAGCCTCAGGGGCCACTGTGGTAGGGTATCGGATAAACTACCAGGCAGAAAGAGCACAAGGTGGACCTATCAACCACGGCAGTGTGGATGTTGGTGCTAGTGCAACTCAGCACACTTTGTCTGATCTTCAGCGAGGCCTATGGTATACTATCACCATGGTTGCAAGATCACAGTATATCCCGAGCACTACCGCTGGTCCTGTAGTGGCAACACTAAGTACGTATACATCATTTAATGTGGCAAATTTGTGTGTCAGTGGTTAAATTGTCTCTGCTTGTTATCCAGCCATCGTAAGGGTGAAGGTTGTCGACTCCACAGCTCTGCTGGTGTCCTGGGATGCTATAAAGAACTCACACCATTACACCATCTACTATAGTGCCTTCTCTCCAGAGCTATTCAAAGCTGTTGATGAGTCAACAACAGTTGTTCCATCGACCAGGATGTCCGATATTGTGGTAATCAGAGAATTGACAGCTGGGGTAGAGCATCAGTTCCAAGTGACCGCCTCTCTAGAGGTACAGGGAGAGGTGTACGAGAGCGGGAAATCCATTCCGACCAAGATAGTATTTGGTAAGATAATTTATAGCCATCATATAATGTGAAATATGTACAGCAGCAGATGTGGAAATTATCTTGCGCTGCTTTAATTTAACCGTAGACGTGGAAATTATCTTGCGCTGCTTTAATTTAACCGTAACCTTCCGTGCAGATGAGGCAGCATTTCATTTGCAAATGGGACCAGTGACACCTTGTACGACTTGGAGTGTAAGTACTTGCTATCAGTTTTGTACTGTACAGTCATGTGTGTGTAACAGCACATCTAACTCTCTTTCTAGACTGAAACAGCTGTGATGATTAGGTCCTACATACACAGTGGGATTGCCAAAGCTATTTCGTATCACTGCAACTGCAGTTTCCCAGTGGAGTATATTAGAGAGGGACTCTTTCGCTGCTGGAACGCACCTGACGAGTTCACCTACAGGAGTGCAATAGTGGGTACGGAGGCCCACAATGCGACTGAACTGGTGCAGTTTCTGGAGGAATGGGTGAACTCAGAACCAGCTCTGCAAGTGGACCATTTTGAGCTCTGTATTGACACGAAATGTCCAGTACCAATATCATCCCTGAAGGCGAAGGGAGAGGGAAAATGTTCATGACAATGTTTGCACGATTGTGTGAAACACAAGAGTTGGTAGCTAGTGTGTATCTATTTACGTGATTACCTCCGTGTGTTTCTTTATTGTGTTCTGGAGAGCTAATGATTCATAGGTTCGTTAACTGTACAGAAACTTTGTTTTCGGGTGATAGAAGTTGCCATGGGAGAGGCCTGCGGGCAATGGTTGTACAACTTTGCAGTTGTACAACCATGTATGGGTCAAAGTTTATGGCCTGCCGTCATGTGACTAGACCGAAAAATAAAATTCATTCATTCATACTGGCTAGGCCTGCGGAAATTATGCTCGGAATAATTTTGGAATAATTGGTGTGCTTAGGCATCGGGGAATAATGCGGGAATAATCAAAATATATACGGGAATAATTGGCATGTGACCTCGAGCTCGTGCATATGCATGTATGCATACACGCGCAAGTAGTACAAGTATCTTGATGATGGACTCGGAGTGTGACGAACCAATGCCTGGCAGTAGCAGCGAGCTTGTCGTTGACGTGGATTCAGGGCAAGACACCAGTGACTGTTGTGCAGGTCGTAGCTCTCTGCTTTATAGTGTACTACATGTGTATTAAACTGTTGTTACGCTTTCTATTTGTGAGCATGCATGAGCATAATTGCAGGGAAAAAGGCATAATTGTAGAAAATCAAAAGCATAATAGCTGAAGGTGATGAGAACAGGAGAATAGAATAATCATCAAATTCTTGAGAATAATCCCCTCAGGCCTAATACTGGCCGTGGGAGCGCATGAGCCGCCGATCGGCCGAAGGCGGCTCATGCGCTCCTGTGCATGGACACGCATGCGCATCGTGTACTTTGAAGCTCCGACAAAATAAATAGGAACGAAGGTGACGGTTCACAATTACACGTGTCGTGGAGCGATATCATCGCGGCAGACGGAGACGACGACGGCGATGGGAAAGACAACTCATGTTCTGTTTATTTTTCTGCTTGTGAACTACTGGTCTTGGAGTGTCCGTGCACAAGGTTAGTACGGAGCTATAAATGAGTGCCGTTACTGTACAGCCATTTGTTTGTTTGTTCAGAGATCATATGAACATTAACTCCTGATGTTTAGCCATGAGAAGAAAATCATGAGTAGCTAAGTATAATCAAAAGATAATTTTGGCAGTGACAGTGGAAGATTGTTTGCTAGGTAGCAAGTGCAAAATTCACGTACTTGTGCATCTCTAGTTGTATCCCTTGTTTACAGTGTTCTGTGCAGTGTAGGCTGTAGCGATAGTACACTCTCAGCCAACACCGTGGCTTACCGGTCATGTGAGAGCAGAATTCTAGGGTAGACAATATTACAGCTAGCTACATGCATGCTCAAGTCCACTAGCTGCTGTAGCCCTGTACACAAACTGCTAGTCTCCATGGCTTTGATGCAACTCCGGATCCAGTGGTTATTCAGTTCTAGCGTAACAGATTTGCACCAATATTTCCGTTGGGAACCGCATGTAAAACAGACAAACCCTGCAGGGTACAGGATTCAAGCGATCACTGTTAGTTCTTTGGTGTAGGAAATTTATATTTAGCTACCAGCTAGCTATAACCATGTATATAGTGGTTGGCTTGGTTACGGACATTCTGGTGTGACAGTGGTATTATTGCATAAGGCAACCAGGTAACACACACTATATATCTATGAGGGGATTACCAGCTGCCATCACCAACAATTCCATCGCAGTACTAATCTCGACTTGAAGTGCAGCTGTAGTGACACCCTCAGGGACACTCCAACCAATAACAGTGTGCTATGGTTGTAAGGGGGTGTGCAGTGGTGCACTGCTGGAGTGAGAGTCTCTAGTGCCCGACTCAGGCTCTGTCCTAGCTTCGAAACTCACTAAAGCCCTTATATATAGACCTTATGCAATTACGTCACAAAATCGAGTGCATGTGATGCAGGCAGCCATGAATTTAATTAAAATTAAGTGCATGTGACGCCAGCAGCCATTTTGAGTGGCAAGAATAATATTGCTAGTACAGGAGTCTGCTTTTAGCAGGGATCATAGCAGGTATGCTAACTACCTAATAGCAAACGTTAACATACTTGAAAGACAGCTGTGCAGCTGCGAGCATTTCGTACCATCTTCTTGCCACTCATTACACGGGGCCTTATTGAGAATACCGAAAGATTGTGGGCAGATAACAGGCTATGACATCAATCGCATAAGGTCTATTGGTCTTTCTGTTGAATTTGCCCTTTGCACTTTCAGAAAAATCAAGTTTGACCAATGCCATTTATGGTAACTCAAGCAAATTCAGATGTCCATCCCGTTAATGGGGCCTAAGGACCTGCATGATAACCTTCTGCATTGGAGATGGGCATTCCTAGGTTGTGAGCTGAACCCTCTCTATGCAATTAGTAAACACCAAAATGAAACTCCCATAACCGCTATCTCCTCAGGTTGTCTGTAACCATGGTAACCAGTGCATGGGGTTAGAACTAAGTTTAGAGTGCAATAGCAATGGCAGACACTTGTCTACTGGCTGGAGTACACAGTATATGCATGGTAGTCAACAAGCTAGAGCTGAGTGGTTGTGGTCCTATGTGCAGCTTGGACCACAAAAACCTGATGATTAATGTTTTCAGGAATGATGATCTACGCACATAATCAGTCAATTGGTCTCATCAAACTGTCATTCTCTCATATTGTCCATATGCTCGTACTTGTCTTGCCTCGATTCACATACTATAGTATACGATGTATGCACTGAATCAGCTCTTCAGACAGTAGGGTTGCCAGGGTTGCAACCCATAGCGCTATGGCAATCGTGAGCAATGCAGATGCACATACAATACAACTCACATATTATTGCAGAAAATAGAAACGTAAAGGGGCGTCGTCAATGATACTACTGTGCATGCTCATAAGCATGACGTATGCACGACAACCATATTATTATATAGATGTACTATAGCGTGCCATGACCATCAAAAACAAGTCTAACCTGCAGATCAAATTCTACTATCTAGAAGAAGTTCACAAGAATAGCGCCTTCAAGTAGTTGTTGTATGGAGGAGTCAATCTTTCACTAATAGCATGCATGCTAGCAACAGCAGACACTATGCCTTATGGACTGGAGTGGCTGGCTACAGGTTACATACATCATATTTTGCTATGTCATGTATCCTTTGCTTACTATAATGTAGAGTGTGTTATGCCTCAATCCCATGCACTTCATTCCAGTATTTCCCCACAGATACAATACATAAACAGGCACAGTTTTCTGCATTTGGTGTAATTGTAAATGCAAAAGTAATAAACTAATAATTACAAGTGTAAAAAAACATTAAAAATGTATGGAGATGTAGGGATAACAGAACAGCAAAAAGTATGAAAACAAGCAGGGATGATGGCATAAAACAGTTCAGTATACAACACCATCTTACATATCTTTCCACATAATACATGTATAATGAGAAAAGTATGTAGGGTGTTGTATACTGAACTGTTTTATGCCATCATCCCTTCATACTTTTTGCTGTTCTGTTATCCCTACATCTCCATACATTTTTAATGTTTTTTTTACACTTGTTTACCTCATTTTTATATCAGCATACTTGATAGCATTCACTCCGCACACAGTACACAATTTTGAGTTCAAAGTTCAAAGTTGCTCTACGCATGCGCACATATGAAGAAAATGGCGTCGCACATGAAGCCATAGTTATCGAGTGGGCGGTTTCAAGCGCCTCGTGAGACTTCGAAGTAGCCAAAAAGCGATGGGGTCGTGCACTGCTCAGTGTAAAATGCTGCTGTTTTGTGCAAACACCGTCGTGAGGGAGTCAGCCAAATTTGAACTAGCCCGTCTGAAGAAAGAAGAAGAAGAAGAAGAAGAAGAAGAAGAAGAAGAAGAAGAAAACCGATTTTGGCGGTTTGGCGACTTTTTGGCGCGGTACTTTCGCGACGGTTATTCACGACACTGGGAGTCTTCTGGGCCAGGAAAACACTCGAAGACGAATAGTAAGTTGTCATAAAGGCTTATTTGACGCCCGTTTTTGAGATTTGGAGAGATTTGGGAAGATTTTTTGTATTAGCTTCTATTGCGTGTCCGTTGTATCCCTACATAGCTATAGAGTCTACCGACTCTATGATACTATGATGAATTCCAACCCTACTGTTTCCCTAACATGCACGTAATTGTTTCCTTACCAACCTACAGGTATTGAGTTAACTCCTGTGGGTGGTGTGAGGAGTACATATACCAACAACAGCATTGTGAGCAGGACAGACATTGGAACTGGAGATGCAGCTCTGCTCTGCACAACTACCTACTCACCCTGCTGTGCATCTGGAAACCTTGGAACTCACTGGTACTTTCCCAATGGAAGTCAGATCGTGAATAATGGTGGTCTTCCATACTACAGAACTAGGAGTACTAATCCGCGGGCAGTGAGGCTGAACCGCAACCCTCAGGGTACCACAACAGGGATCTTCCGATGTGACATACCTGATGCCAGTGGATACTACCTACAGAGCATGTTTGTGGGGATATATGACAGCAACACTGGTGAGTGTAGGAGATGGTGCATATTCTATATACAGTAGAAACCAATGCCCGCTACTGTTTAGAAAAATCATGTAATATTATGCCATTCAATGCCTTATACAGGCTGCCATCATATAACAAGAATGTCCTAGTAACAAGATGCCTCACCACAACAACATTAAAGTTGAGCTAGCTAGCTGTGTTTAATGATGTATCACAATACAGGTATAGTGGTATTTCATGCATCACTCCTGGTTTCAAACTGCCTAACTAGTAGTACCAGCGAAGATTTTAACCAGAGAGTGGACATTTCATGCAAGTATATCAGCTATCCCTGAATGGCAGTGCATGTGGAACCATGAACTTGGCAACAAGGTGTCATTACATTTAAAAGCATGTGGAAACAAAGACATTCCATGAAGATACCTGGCCTGCATGATATGGTAGAAGACGTCCGATGGTATTATAGGCTTTGGGATACAAGTTATCAGCCTTGGCCGGTACTTACATTACTTTTGAAGTTGACTTGTAGTTTTGAATACCGTATAGTAGGTTATTTTCATGGGGTCCTAACTTTCATTACTTTCATGACATCACCAACAAGTCGCGAAATTTTCCACCAATGAAATTTTCAACCCATAATCGGACTGTACAATACATAGTTGCTGTCGTTCAGTCACGGCTCTTCGTTGCTACCTGTGTCCCGTTGACAGTGCCCTTGATCTACAGGGTCCTCTATCACCAGCCGTCAGTCGCATTGTGAACGATGAAGTGAAATACAAAATCGGACGATGAAGTGAAATACAAAATCGGACGCAAGCGACAAAAAAACAAGGCCAGTAACTCTCGCCACAGCAAATGGATCAGCACCGTTGCTGTTCTCGCATTAGCATGTTAGTTCTTCTCCAACACTGGCCTCTCACACATCTTTTACTGACGAAGTAGCCTCTCACACTGCTGAAGTGCAATGTCGTTGAAGCTTTGGCCTCTCAAAATCCTCATGTAATAATTTAAAGAGTCAAAGTTCACATTATGTCATCCGCGAGGATGTCACGGGCACCATGAAATTTAGAACTAATGGCTCAAGGACACATTCAATGAACACACTCTAGTTGTATGTGTACATAGACTGTATGCCCACTCCATGATATTTATTCAGGGACGCCCACTGCTACCACACTGGAGTATAGTGAGGCTGCCAGGTCCCTCACTTGCACCTCCACTGGTGGGCCTGCTACCACCATCACTTGGAGGAAGGATGGGGTCATGATAGCCATCAATGCAACATACCAGCAGACACAAGTGGTGACCGATACTGTGACGGGAGAATACGAGACTGTGCTCACCATCGCCCAGTCTGTGACTGACATCTTTGGTACATACAGCTGCACTGTGGGGAATAGCAGAGGGTCGTCTGCTGCAATTAGTGCAATTGGTGAGGACTAGTTTGTGATATGCTGCTTTAATCAGTTTATATTCACGAGTATTCTTGCTAGTGTCTCTGTGGTCACTGGACTGTGCCAAGCGGCCGTGGTGAAAACCTGGATCAAACTGGACCGACCGGAAGTGATATAGCAATAATTAATATCGTTTTTGGTTAGCTAAATGACTCAGACGATTTACACAAACTTCTACTTCTTAAATGCCAGTGGAGTACTACAGAGCATCTATGTTGGGATATATGACAGCAACACTGGTGAGTGTAGGAGATGGTGCACATTCTATACAGTAGAAACCAATGCCCACCTGTTTAGAATCAACTCTTTCACATGCACCTGCCTATCATAGTCATAGAATGCACCCACTATCCAATTTCTTTTTCTTATAAGTAAAAATTCTTGTCAAATGACACGGGATACATAAATAGCAACAACTGATAATACAAGTATGTACCCTCAAGACAACAAAAAGCAGTGCAGTAAGGAGCAAAAGTAATGCAGCAATTGCTTACTATGTAATTCAATGTAGTCTTATACAGGCTACCATCATGTAACAAGAATGTCCTAGTAACAAGATGCCTCACCACAACAACATTAATGTTGAGCTAGCTTGCTGTGCATAATTATGTAGCACAATAGTGATATTTCATGCATCACGCACTCCTGGTTTCAAACTGCCTAACTGCAATAAAGTAGTACCAGCGAAGATTTCAACCAGAGAGTGGACATTGCATGCAAGTATATCAGCTATCCCCGAATGGCAGTGCATGTGGAACCATGAACTTGGCAACAAGGTGTCGTCATAACATTTAAAAGCATGTGGAAACAAACACGATCCATGAAGATACCTGGCCTACATGATATGGTAGGAGACGTCCGATGGTATTATAGGCTTTGGGATACAAGTTATCAGCCTTGGCCGGTACTTACATTACTTCTGAAGATGACTTGTAGTTTTGGATACCGTATAGTAGGTTATTTTCTTGGGGTGCTTATTCTCATTACTTTCATGACATCACTAACAAGTCCACCAAATGTTCCACCAGTAAAATTTTCAACCCATAATCATGCTGTACAAACCGAAGTCATCACGTCTCTACAGAGATCTATCCTTGAGGGTTTGGGCCATTCCCTGTTCACTAGACGTAGAAAGTACCCCAACCCTCCAACACATTGACATTCTCACTGGGCGTACTGGAGACCTTTGTATTTTATCCTTCTCAGTCTATATACATTGTCCAGGGAATGAGACTATATATGACAGGCATTACTGTGCAGATGTGTTAAGTTAATGACACAGCAGAAGATAGCCGATATTTGGCCACACAGAGCAGGTGCAGTTTGTGACGTGAACACCTGAAGACTGCATAGCTGCATAGGCCACTCTAGAATATTGTATGCACAGATATCTGACACAGAAGTGCCTGACAGTGGTCACTAGGTAGCCTCGTTCCCAGGCGTACCCCGTTTTTTCTGTTCTTCGGTTTCCGTTGACAGTGGTCACTAGGCATTGCATCGGGGGGGGGGGGGGGGGGGAATGTTGGAATGACAGTTTGTAGTGTGTATCTACTTACGTGCATGCCAAGCACCAAAACTGACAGAAAAGTGGGGTGAAAATAGTACAAAATTGCCCCGTTCAAATGCATTCCAATGGCCATATCAAAGGATAATAGACCAGGAAAGGGGGAAGAGCACCCCTCTACCCCCCTTTGCGGGAAACACTGCCAAGTCTAATAGTCTATGTGTGGTATTAGTGACGAATTGTGCACACACATCAATTTTTGTGTTATGCCATTTCACAGATATACCAGCCCCAGTCAGAGTGAGAGCTGAAGCCACTGCAGACAACACCAGCATCAGAGTGTTGTGGGAGTGGTCACGTCAGGGTCTGCTCATGTATGTTGACAGTGTTAGAGTTGACTACCTACCTGAGGGAGGCTCTCTTATGATGTACACAGTGGACAGTACAACAGCAACCAGTGCCACCTTGTCCAACCTCCAGTGCAACACACAGTACACCATCAGTGTTTTTGCCAGGGCTGGTAGTACTGGTAAAAGGAGTCTCACCATGGTGGTTTCTCTACCAGCAAGAGGTACATACATTTGTTAGACACTTACTTTAGCCACATATTAATAGTATACACATCACTTTGTATCCCTGCAGCCCCTCCCACTCCCACTGAGGTGTCACTGTTCAGATCATTAGTGCCTCAAGTGTCAGGGTAGCATGGCAGTGGACTACTTCAGGCCCAGCTCCTAGGTGCTTCGACACCACCCGTGTGATCTACCATCCTGAGGGAGGTGGTGAGTCCTCCCTGCAGCTCAGGGACCCAGCAGCAACTGAGACCATCCTCACTGGTCTCCAGCCAAGTACACGCTACACCATCACTGTGGTGGCCACTGCTGGAGAGCACAGGAGAAAGATTGCAGTGTTACCTCCACTAGTGCTGCAAGGTATGACCAATGTGTTATATGTACATCATTATATTATAAGCGTGTGTGTGTTGTGTGTAATGAATGTGGGATGTTCTGGGGGTTGGACTAGACTATAGTGACGTGCATCCTTCGTACTTTACTATACAACCTCTGAACCTCGAACTCCGCAAAGAATGTTGTAGAATGTTGGGCAGGCCTGGGCTGAAATGGCTGAGGCTGCACGCCGACACATTCGTGGAGCGGTAGCTGAGGGGGCCCCACGCGATCAGGGAGCAGAAGCTGAGGTGGGTACGATCGGGGAGCGGCAGCTGACGCGGACGCAATTGGGGAGCACGGACGTGATCGGGGTGCAGCTGCATGAAGCCCACGCAATAAGGGAGAAGCTGCACCGGATGCCAGACTGCTAACATAGGCGAATGAAGGGGAAGTAGTTGAGCGAAGCTACTTGTAGCTGTTAACGTACCACTCATGGTAACTATATGTAAAGTCACTTCTATGTGGGAAAGTGTATTGTAACATACAAGGAATCGTTAAATGCCATTTAAACCATGGTTTAAATAAGGTTAACATTGAGAGGGGCCACTCCCCAAAGGCGGGGCCTGCAGACACATGCGCATGCACATGCGCGTGCCTGGCCTTGTGGCACCGTGTGGCATATTGGAGCAGTCTGCCTATGACGTGTCCAGAACCCTGAGACATTTCCAGCCTTTATCAGACACCCCGGAGGCGATGCTAAGAACCCGTCGAGGTGCGAGAGGGATGGCAGCCAGAGTCGCTGCCGCTCCGATCAAGGGCAGTCGATCCACTCCAACCTTGCCTGGCCCGCCAACTCAGAGCGTTCCGGCGGCAGCCCCTGCCTGTGGACGGCGGTCCACCCGACAATCCTCCGGTATGCTTGCCCGAGAAGCCTCGACAACGGTGGTGGCATCCATGACGTTGGAGCAAGCTCATGGAGGCGGTCGGGACCTGTGTCAGGCAGGAGATGCTGGCGCAGTCGTCTGCCCCCGTCCAACTTGGGGAGGTCACAGCCCCAGTCACAACCAGTGAGTTGTAGTGTTTTAACTTGTCCACGTTGACTCAGGCTCTGTCCTGGCTTCGAAACTCACTAAAGCCCTTATATAGCTATAGACCTTATGCAATTACGTCACAAAATCAAGCGCACGTGATGCAGGCAGCCATGAATTTAATTAAAATTGAGTGCATGTAACGCCGGCAGCCATTTTGAGTGGCAAGAATAATATTGCTAGTACAGGGGAAAAAACGGAGAATTGTCTGCTTTTAGCAGGTATGCTAACTACCTAATAGCGAATGTTAACACACTTGAAAGACAGCTGTGCAGCTGCGAGCATTTCTGCAATAACCATTGAACATAGTACCATCTTCTTGCCACTCATTACATGGAGCCTTATTGAGAATACGGAAAGATTGTGGGCGGATAACAGGCTATGACATCAATCGCATAAGGTCTATTGGTCTTTCTGTTGAATTTGCCCTTTGCACTTTCAGAAAAAAACAAGTTTGACCAATGCCATTTATGGTAACTCAAGCGAATTCAGATGTTGTATCACCATCCCATTAATGGGGCCTAAGGACCTGCATGATAACCACCTGCATTGGAGCACCAAAATGAAACTCCCATAACCACTGTCTCCTCGGGTTGTCTGTAACCATGGTAACCAGTGCATGGGGTTAGAACTAAGTTTAGAGTGTAATAGCAATGGCAGACACTTGTCTACTGGCTGGAGTGGCTAATAATACTACTGTGCATGAGCGTGACAACCATATAGATATACTAGCGTGCCATGACCATAAAAAAAAAACAAGTCTAACCTGCAGATCAAATTCTACAACCTAGAAGTTCACAAGAATAGCGCCTTCAAGTAGCTGTTGTATGGAGGAGTCAATCTTTCACTAATAGCATGCATACTAGCAACGGCAGACACTATGCCTTATGGACTGGAGTGGTTGGCTACAGGTTACACACATCATATATAGCATTTTGCTATGTCATGTATCCTTTGCTAATACATAATAATAATAAATAGGGAGAGAGTGTGTATGCCTCAATCCCATGCAGTCCATTGCACCTCATTCCAGTATTTGTATCTTTCCCCACAGATACAATACATAAACAGTACAGTTTTCTGCATTTGTAAATACAAAAAATAATTAACTTTTTTTACTCTGATGAATTCCAACCCTACTCACCCTACTGTTTCCCTAACATGCACGTGATTGTTTCCTTACCAATCTACAGGTATTCAGCTAACTCCTGAGGGTGGTGTGACTCGTACGTATGCCAACAACAGCATTGTGACCAGGACAGACATTGGAACTGGAGATGCAGCTCTGCTCTGCACAACTACCTACTCACCCTGCTGTTCATCTACAAATCCTGACACTCAGTGGTTCTTTCCCAATGGAAGTCAGGTCCCAAATCCTCGTGGTCTTCCATACTACAGAAGAAGTAGTTATCCTCGGTCAGTGAGGCTGAACCGCAACCCTCAGGGCACGACAACAGGGATCTTCCGCTGTGACATATTTGACGGCAGTGGAGTACTACAGAGCATGTTTGTGGGGATATACGATAGCAACACTGGTGAGTCGTGATCGTAGGAGATGGTGCACATTCTATACAGTAGAAACCAATGCCTACGTACCACCTGACCATGCCTGTTTAGAATAACTCTCTGACATGCATATGCACCTGCCTATATCATAGTCATATATAGAATGCACCCACTATCCAAGTGCTTACTATTACGTAATACCATGCAGTCCATTCTCGCATTAGCATGTTAGTTCCTCTCCGACACTGGCCTCTTACATGTCTTTTAATGATGAAGTCGCCTGAAGCTTCGGCCTCTCAAAAACCTTGTGTAATAATTTAAGTGTCATTACATCATCTGTGAGGATGTCGCAGGCACCATGAAAATTAGAACAACGAAAATTAATTCTGATGACCTTAGCAAGCATTCAACCCATGAAATAACCCGCTATAGTGTAATGAGCAGTATTGTCACTAATTGTGTACATCTCGTATCCACAATATGTCTCCAGACAGGCTGGAGCCTTCTACAGCAGCCATCTGTATAACAACAGTATGCACAGTTTGATTGTTGGTCCATAAGTTGCTGTTCAGCTGATTTATGCTGGTGTCGTCGTTGTGGTGCGCTCTTGTGTGGAACTATTCGTTACAATACGGTATCGAACTATTCTCTACATCACGGCTGCTGCTTTGTCATTGGCACACCATCTTCAAGAAAGCTACACCTCTGGTTAAAACAAAAGAGCTAATCACCTGACTCTTAGTTAACGCAGGGGCAGTTTTGTGTACGATGTTTATCAACTAATTATAGCGCAAGTATATCCAAGGTGTGTATAGCTAATGTAGAATTATACCTCTTCCCAGGTGGTCCGAGAATACAAGGGACTATCCAGTTCCAGTTGACCTCTGAGGTTGATGCTGCTACCCCTGTGTTCACTCTCACCTGCACCTCCACTGGTGGTCCTGCTACCACTGTCTCCTGGCAGAGGGACGGTGTGGTAGTTTCTGGGGGAATAACTGAGGTGCACGTGACAGATGCTGTCACTGCCACCTACACCAGCACTCTGACAGTGACTGGGAGGAAAACTGGCAATTACTGCTGCGTCGTAGCAAACAGCAGATCAACAGTCATATCACCGATGCTGCCAGTGCAGGGTGAGTACTATACTTTGGTTAACGCGTAGAGTCAGATGGAGCGGACATTTACCTCCACGATATTTTGCCTCACCAAAGCTCAAGTGCTTCCGCTGCCCCTGACCATACATTCACTCCACCACTTTATATTATTGCAGCTGCATGTAATTGCTATGCAATGACTTTCCCCGCTCCATGTTGTTACAGGTGCCAGTCCACCTACCAACCTTTCTCCTGTGCCAGCTAGTCCCACCAGTATCAGAATTTCCTGGACCCCACCAGCCTCAGGGGCCACTGTGGTGGGGTATCGGATATACTACCATGCAGAGAGAGCACAGGGTGGTCCTATCAACCATGGCAGCGTGGACGTTGGTGCTAGTACAACTCAACACACCCTGTCTCTCCAGGGAGGCGTTTTGTACACTATCACTATGGTTACAATGTCACAGTATCTCCCAAGCACTGTGGCTGGCCCTGTAACAGTCACATTACGTAAGTGACTATCATATTTGAAGCTAACAGATTCACATATAATTATGACTGTTCTTGTCTTCACATCAGCTCCTCACCTCCCCCCCCCCCCCCCCCCCCCCCCCCCCCCCCTCACCCCCTCCCATACACACACACATGAACACACGCTTCTTCCACCCCTGGTTTTACTCAATCATAGTAATGTTGGGAACACCAAGTCTCTATACAGAGATCGATCTATCCTGAGAGGGTTCGGGCCATTTCCTGTTCACTACACGTCACAAACTGCACCTGCTCCAGTGTGGTATTAACACACCTGCACAGTAATGCCTGTCATATATAGTCTCATTCCCTGGACAATGTTCTAGAATGAGAAGGTTATAATATATACAAAGGTCTCCAGTAGCTACGCCCAGTGAGAATGTCAAGGTGTAGGAGGGTTGGGGTAATTTCTATGTCTCTGAACACCTGAAGAACTGCATAGGCCACTCTAGAATATTGTATGCACAGATAGCTGTCACAGAAGTGCCTGACAGTGGTCACTAGGCATTCATCAGGGGGGGGGGGGGGGGGGGGATGGGGATGCTTGTGTTGGGGGGTGATTTAATGAATAACGTTTGCATATGTGAAGCACAAATGTTGGAATGTTTGTAGTGTGTATCTACTTACGTGATTACCTCCCAGGAGCACTCTTTACGACGTGGACATTGGTCTGGCAGGAAGTACCATACTTTAGGTATAGGTAAGCGCCCCCCCCCCCCCCCCCCCCCCAAAAAAAATAGCGTACACTTGTTTTGTTTTGTAGTTGTAAATTCTGTGTGCAAGGCTGTTGTACCCTTGCATTTATTTCTCAACTGTATTACAATGTATCTTTTGTCGGTTTGTGCTATGACTTGCATAATTATATTTCTCAACTGTACATATATTATCTTTTGTCGGTTTGTCGGTTTGTACTATATGTGGTTATATGCAGGACCCTCATGAAAACCAGCACTATCGCTGATGAGGCATTTCCTGTCACAAATTAAAATCTATCTATCTATCTATCTATCTATCTATCTATCTATCCAAAATATTTAGGGGGGGGCATCGCCCCCCCTAACTCCTAGCTATATAGCTACTATTAAACAGCCAACGGCTGCCCTATACTTACTACTAGGCTGACTCGGCTAACCTTGTGATGTACGCGAATCGAGTTGCTGATCTGGCGCAGCATCGATCCTCATACATCTGGAACGCGCAGTACAAAGCACGAAGGTGCCACGAGAGCCCATCCTGATAACTGAAAAATGAAGGCGAAAAATTTTTTCCGCGCTTCGCGCGGACTGATCACCGCTACACCCCTCTATTAAAGGCTACGCCACTGGCTTGCCCTCCCAATTGTAAATACGTGCCGCCGCCCCTGACCGCCATAGATAATATTATACCACGTAGTATTATTATCTATGGTAAGGTAGGGCGGGGTAATTCGGGCCACGGGGTAATTCGGGCCACGGGGTAATTCGGGCCACTTCAACTTCAGGTCAACGGAATACTAAAAACGGAGAGACTTTAGGCAAACTTCTGGCCATGTATATCCAGGGACTCAACCTGCCTACAACTCACTAGAAGCAAGAATAAAAAGGATGCTTCTTTCCTGTTGCAACGTTGAAGTGGCCCGAATTACCCCGTACTATACCGTGGCCCGAATTACCCCGCCCTACCTTATCGCAGGGGTAGCTAGATTTGTAACATTTTTCTGAGCTCGCATGGTTCACGTACTATCCGTCATGGGTGGAATTATGTCGACGTCGTGGCTCGCTCTGACTGCTTTGTTGGTGCTCTGTAGCTGTTGGATGCTAGCTGGAGGACAGACATGTTCCCTCAGTGGTACTTACTATATAACTACTAGCTAGCTGCTACTAGGAATTTTAGCTAAGTCATGGGCCATAACAGATCCGTTTTGTAGTCATGCTTCAACCATGCATGGACCTGTTAGCAACTGTGTAATTGTTAGAGACTTGAATTTTGCCACCATGCATGCATGCAGCTGCTGACTATTCACTGCATACGTTTACTGTGAGTGCTGAGAGGGAGGATGGCTCAACTCCTGGTGTTAGAGTGACCTGGAGCATAACAGTACCACCTGAGTGTGTGGCATCTGTCAGGGTGGAGTTCAGAAGTAGTAGCAGTGGGAGTATAGTGAGATCCTACACAACTACCAGTACAACAGAGACTGAGATCATTCAGACTGGTCTCCAGCTGCAGTGTGATACAACCTACTACATCAGCGTGGCGGTTACTGGAGTAGCCTCACTTGGTACAATCACCAACACGGTGTTTTTTGGAGGTGAAGTCACTGCATGCATACCAAGTGTAATAGTCTTCGTGTGGTACTGCATACGATGATTTCTGCACACACATTAATTTTGTTTCACTGTGTTATGCCATTCCACAGGTATACCACACCCAGTCAGAGTGAGAGCTGAAGCCACTGCAGACAACACCAGCATCAGAGTGTTGTGGGAGTGGTCACGTCAGGGTCTGCTCATGTGTCTTGCCAGTGTTAGAGTTTACTACCTACCTGAGGGAGGCTCTCTGATGATGTACACAGTGGACAGTACAACAGCAACCAGTGCCACCTTGTCCAACCTCCAGTGCAACACACAGTACATCATCAGTGTTTATGCCAGGGGTCGTACGATTGGTATAAGGAGTCTCACCATAGTGGTTTCTCTACCAGCAAGAGGTACATGCACAAGTATTTTATCCATTTTGTTAGACACTTACTTTAGCCACATATTAATAGTATACACATCACTTTGTATCCATATCCCTCCAGCCCCTCCCACTCCCACTGAGGTCACTGTTCGGATAATTAATGCCTCAAGTGTCAGGGTAGCATGGCAGTGGACTACTTCAGGCCCAGCTCCCAGCTGCTTCAACACCACCCGTGTGACCTACCATCCTGAGGGAGGTGGTGAGTCCTCCCTGCAGCTCAGGGACCCAGCAGCAACTGAGACCATCCTCACTGGCCTCCAGTGCAACACACGCTACACCGTCACTGTGGTGGCCACTGCTGGAGAGCACAGGAGAGAGAGTGCAGCAATCGCAGTGCTACTTCCACTAGTGCTGCAAGGTATGCGTTATAGGTACATCATTATATTAAGATTTTAAGTGTGTGTGTGCTTGTGTATAATGAATGTGAGATGTTCTGGGGGTCAATAGTGACGAGCAAATTTCGTACTATACAACCTCTGAACCTCGAACTCTGCAAAGAATGTTCGAGAACATTGGGCAGGCCTGGGGCTGGAATGGCTGAGGATGATGCAGACACATTCGCGGAGCAGCAACTGAGGAGGATGCAGTCGGGGAGAAGCAGCTGAGGCGGGCACGATTGGGGAGCAGCAGCTGAGGCAGATGCGATTGGGGTGCAGCTGCATGAGGCCCGTGCAATAGGGGAGAATTTGCACTGGGTGCCAGACTGCTAATGTATAGGCGAATGAAGGGGAAGTAGCTGAGTGAAGCTACTTGTAGCTATTAACGTGCACTCATAGTGACTATATACAGTCATTCAGTCTGTGAAGTCACTCCTACGTGGGAAAGTGACCTTAACATACGAGGAATTGCCTCTTCGCTTCAGTATTTCTTCACTGGTTATAGTAGAGCTTCAAAAGCCAATCTTAACATATTCAACCCTCTCACCCCATGCAGTGCTAGTGCTTGTCACTTGCAGTTTCTGTAAGCGACAAACACTAGCCTCATTCCCAGGTCATACTGAAGCGATCAAATGTAGAAGGCCTGGGAACGAGGCTAGACCTGGGTATGAGACTACTAGCTGCTGTTGCTCTGCTCACAAACTGCTAGTTGGCTTTGATGCAACTCCAGTAGTTATTCAGTTCTAGCATAACAGATTTCAAATTGCTTCACCAATAGCTATTTCTGTTGGGAACCCTGTGTAAACAGACAAACCTAGGTACAGGATTAAATTGATCACTGTTAAGTTCTTTGGAGTAGGAAATTTATATTTACCAGGAGTGAGAGTCTAGTGCTCAACTCCGGCTCTGTCCTGGAGTCAAGAAACAGATGATCAGTCTCTTGGACTCTGCCCATTTTGTAATCGTGTGTGGCATCGTTGACCGCACAAGTACTAGCATGGCACTGCCAGCACGAGGCTCGTGGGGTATCTTATAAATCTAGTTTCATCTCTTTTACCATGTAAAGGTCAACATACTATTGAGCATCAGTGAATCATGTCTTCCTTAGTTCACTAGGGTATATGGAACACTGCTAGCTTTTTGGACACTACTATACGTAGCCCAACCCTGCTTGTTGTCAGGCATATAACGAAGGAGGCAAGCCTGACCTCGTGTAGTTCATCACGATAGAACAATCCTGTTCCCACTGCATATTTTGCTGTGCTCTTTGTTGCCTACTTGCTTTGCTTCTTGCCTTGCCTTATATTACACAGCAAGAATGTCATCAATTCCTGGGCACCAGCAAATTTACGTCAGACACTACTGTGACTATCCTATGGATGTTAGCGAATCAGGGAATTGATGACTCATCTGTGGGGAACACAGGGTTCCTACTAGCCCATGAAAGTCTAGGCCATACAAATTGGGCTACTTGGCTGATTACCTATATACGGTGTTACATTTGTAGTTCATTGATCCTCCTGCTGTACGACAACTTGTTAGTCTAACTTGCAATGCTTGTCACCAAAATCCTACTAGCTAGTCCCCGATGGTTGGAGCTCGTCAATGTATATCTATGCATATGGCACTGCAGGTTGTCATGGAATTGGTGCACCTGTGTTACAACTCTATCAATGCAAAACAATGGGGAAGCTTTGATTTTATACGCTCTACAACAACAATGTGGGAGTTTTTACCCCTCCGCAGCTGACTCTATCCACCTCCACAGCTTATTTTATCCACCTCCATAGCTTACTTTATCCACCTCCATAGCTTACTTTATCCACCTCCATAGCTTACTTTATCCGCATATTATGTGACCAGCCTAGGTCATTTTACCGTAAATACAACATGATAATACCAGAGCATCTGTGATTGTATCATAATGCAAATACTCTCCAATACCAAAATATGCCACCCACAAGTATTCCATGTCTCTTCATGTGTCTGTAATCAGTGTATATTATGGTGGGCTTTAAAGGCAAACCACAATACCTTGGAAATACTTTTAAGGCCAATAGAACAGGAGCAATAAGCAGGATGCAGATATTGTTTTCCAGCTTTGTGCACGTAGCAACCACACAGACAAAAGGCACAGTGGGAAAACTGTTGACGGCATTTCATCCTGTTTTAAGTACCAGGGCATTGCCTAGTAATTGAGCAGAGATAACTTGTTTGTGTCTTGTTATAATTAGCTATCTAAACTCTTACCTGTAAAGGTGGCTAGCTTCGTGCCACTTAAGGTGCTCAATTGCGTTGTCAGTTTTATGTAGCGAAGAATAGCATGTGGTAGAGGGCAACATGGCAAGTTATTGCATTTGTGTGTGGAATATTATTATACCCCCTCGTCTTCGGTTCAGGCACGTCACTATACACTCACTTGTGCCCTCTACCCCATTTAAGCTACCCAGGACATTGCCAGATGCACTGAATGGTTTGGAGTAGCAGCAGACCTGTTTGAAAAGCTACTGCAGCATATCCTAACTCACCCTGAGAAACTAAGAAAATTATATACTGGTTGCTGTTACCATCTGCAGGGCAGTGCATGTGTCTTAAAGATGACCCCTTCACAGGGCCTAAAATTATATGGGCTAGTACTGTCCAAAGAGCTAGTAGCTGTCCCTTTACGTGGCAATCTGAAGTCAAGCGTTTGATTCATTCATGACAGTGGGTGCATCGTGCAGCGCATGTGACAGAAGAAAATGCTGTCTGTGCACGTATGTCATAATGACAAATTAAAAGCAATGGTAAGGTAGAGTCCTCATTGGTGATGATGTTTCACTCTAGCAGGCAGCTAGCTCCAAATCTCTCTTTCATGTCCCCTGTCTTTGTCATCACACTGCTACTCCATTGCACTACCATAACTACTGGTACCGGTATAAAATATATGCCGCAAGTGTTTACATGGCTATATAACAATGCTTTCATGTTGCCTTGGCAATGGAGCTCAATGAATCTCCATAGCAACATGAAACAAATCAGCTATATGCTGGTACCTGCCCTTGCAGTCTACTATGCTGCAAGCCTATTCAGCCCATGCAGATACCACTGCAGTCCCCAGCATTCACATACAAAGCAACACAGTACAGTAAATTATATTTCTAATCTGTTACCCTGCACGTGCTACGTAGGTGTTTGGATACACCTGAATGGTGTAGCATATGCCAACAACGGCATTGTGACCATCACTGATATTGGAACTGACAGAATAGCTCTTCTCTGTTCAACTACCCTACCTGGCTGCTGTTCATCTGTAAACCCTGAAACTCAGTGGTACTTTCCCAATGGAAGTCATGTCCTGAGTCCTGGTGAGGGGACCCCAGCAGGAGACCTGCCATACTACAGAACTAGGAGCACCAATCCTCCTCGTTCAATGCTGCTCCACCGCAACCCTCAGGGTACCACAACAGGGATCTTCCGCTGTGACATACTTGATGACAGTGGAACTATACGGAGCCTCTACATGGGGATATACACCAGCACCACTGGTGAGTGAAGGAAGGTGGTGCACATTAATATACTGTAGCCACTGCAATGCCTCTTTAAGCTATGCAGAGCCTCTATACGTGGGGATATATAATTATGTAGCACTGCTGGTGAGTGTAGGAGATAGTGCACCTTTTAGCTATAATGCTATAGAAGCTATTGCCTCTTTATAAGTATGCTAACTATACAGATTCTCTGTGTGCATGGTGATATAATTATAGCAACACTAGTGAGTGAAGGGAGATAGTGTGAAAATCATGTGGGAGAAATCTTGCCATCACAGAACACCTGTTTGCTGATTTAGCTCTTTCTTTCCTAATGTGGGCGGCACAGTTTTAGATAATTATGTGTTTAATCAGGTGGTCCCAGCATACAAGGGACTATCCAGTTCCAGCTGACCTCTGAGGTTGATGCTGCTACCCCTGTGTTCACTCTCACCTGCACCTCCACTGGTGGTCCGGCTACCACTGTCTCCTGGAAGAGGAACGGTGTGGTAGTTTCTGGGGGAACAACTGTGGTGACAGATCCTGCCACCGCCACCTACACCAGCACTCTGACAGTGACTGGGAGGAAAACTGGCAATTACAGCTGCGTCGTAGCAAACAGCAGATCAACAGTCATATCACCGATGCTGTCAGTGCAGGGTGAGTACTGGAGTCGGATAGAGCGGACATACATGCCATAATTATATGCTAATACTCAAAAATGGGGTACAATATAGCTCAGCATAATATTATGTGCATAACACCTCCACAATATTTTGCCTCACCAAAGCTCAAGTGCTTCCGCTGCCCCTGACCATACATTCATTCCACCGCTTCATATTATTACAGGTGCCAGTCCACCCACCAACCTTTCTGCCGAGCCAGCTAGTCCCACCAGTATCAGAATTTCCTGGACCCCACCAGCCTCAGGGGCCACTGTGGTGGGGTATCGGATATACTACCACGCAGAAGGAAGCCAGGACAATCCGACAAACCACAGCAGTGTGGACGTTGGTGCTAGTGCAGCTCAACACGCCCTGTCTCTCCAGGGAGGCGTTTTGTACACTATCACTATGGTTACAATGTCACAGTATCTCCCAAGCACTGTGGCTGGCCCTGTAACAGTCACTTTACGTAAGTACTATTATAGTTGAAGTTGTAACAGATTCGCATAATATATGTCTGTGCTTGTCTTTACATCAGCTCCCCACCTCCCCCCCCTCCCCTTCCCATATACACACCCACACATGCTTCTTCCAACCCTCAGTCATAGTAATGGTGAATGTTGGGAACACCAAATAACTAGTGCCCACACTGAAGTTGTACTTCATCATACTGCCCTCCTACTCACATGACAATGTTTGTTGTTTGACCTTCAACAGTTGTTAGTTTGTACCACACCTTGTAGTGTACAACTACGTACTGCCATGCCAGTAGCAAGCAGGAGGTGAACAGTAGCAGTAAAAGAGGGAGACAATGCCTGATGACTTTCCCCACTCCATGTTGTTACAGGTGCCAGTCCACCTACCGACCTTTCAGCTCAGCCAGCTAGTCCCACCAGTATCAGAATTTCCTGGACTCCACCGGTCCCAAAGATCACTGTGGCAGGGTATATAATAAACTACCAGGCAGAAGGAGACCAGGACAGTCCCATAAAGAACGGAAGTGTGGACATTCTTGCTAATGCAACTCAACACACCCTGTCTGATCTTCAGGGAGGGCTTTGGTATACTATTACCATGGTTGCAAAGTCGCGGAGCACTGTGGCCGGTCCTGTAAGAGTCACGTTACGTAAGTATAGTAGATTCGCATCTATGTCTGTGCTTGTCTTTACATCAGCTCCCCACCTCCCCCCACCCTCCCTCCCATACACACATGAACACATGCTTCTTCCACCCCTGGTTTTACTCAATCGTAGTAGTGGTGATTGTTGCTTGGGAACACCAAATAACTAGTGCCCACATTGAAGTTGTACTTCATCATACTGCCCTCCTACTCACATGACAATGTTTGTTGTTTGACCTTCAACTGTTGTTAGTTTCCTTGTAGTGTACAACTATGTACTGCCATGATGTTACCAGTAGCAAGCAGGAGGTGAACGGTAGCAGTAAAAGAGAAAGATAATGCAGCAGCATGCATGTAACCACTATACGCATTATTCCAATGACTTTCCCCACTCCATGCTGTTACAGGTGCCAGTCCACCTACCGACCTTTCAGCTCAGCCAGCTAGTCCCACCAGTATCAGAATTTCCTGGACTCCACCGGTCCCAGAGATCACTGTGGCAGGGTATATAATAAACTACCAGGCAGAAGGAGACCAGGACAGTCCCATAAAGAACGGAAGAGTGGACATTTTTGCTAATGCAACTCAACACACCCTGTCTGATCTTCAGGGAGGGCTTTGGTATATTATTACCATGGTTGCAAAGTCGCGGAGCACTGTGGCCGGTCCTGTAAGAGTCACGTTACGTAAGTATAGTAGATTCACATCTATGTCTGTGCTTGTCTTTACATCAGCTCCCACCCGCCCTCCCATACACACACACATGAACACACGCTTCTTCCACCCCTGGTTTTACTCAATCGTAGTAGTGGTGATTGTTGCTTGGGAGCACCAGTGCCCACATTGAAGTTGTACTTCATCATACTGCCCTCCTACTCACATGACAATGTTTGTTCAACTGTTGTTAGTTTGTACCACACCTTGTAGTGTACAACTACGTACTGCCATGATGTTACCAGTAGCAAGCAGGAGGTGAACAGAAGCAGTAAAAGAGAAAGATAATGCAGCTGCATGCTTGTAACCACTATACGCATTATTGCGATGACTTTCCCCACTCCATGTTGTTACAGGTGCCAGTCCACCTACCGACCTTTCAGCTCAGCCAGCTAGTCCCACCAGTATCAGAATTTCCTGGACTCCACCGGTCCCAGAGATCACTGTGGCAGGGTATATAATAAACTACCAGGCAGAAGGAGACCAGGACAGTCCCATAAAGAACGGAAGAGTGGACATTTTTGCTAATGCAACTCAACACACCCTGTCTGATCTTCAGGGAGGGCTTTGGTATACTATTACCATGGTTGCAAAGTCGCGCAGCACTGTGGCCGGTCCTGTAAGAGTCACGCTAGGTAACTTTACAAATCATACTGTAATCTCCCACCAATATGCCCATGACGATGAACTTCATTGCCTGCTCCGAAAGGTCGTGGGCATATCGGGATTACATATTTGTATCTGTGCTAATTTTATCTCTGATTTAAATTTGTTCTACCCAGCTGTGGTAAGGGTGAAGGTTGTCAACGCCACAGCACTGTTGGTGTCCTGGGATGCTCTAAAGAACTCACACCATTACACCATCTACTATAGTGCCTTCTCTCCAGAGCTATTCAAAGTTGTTGATGAGTCAACAACAGTTGTTCCATCGACCAGGATGTCTGACATTGTGGTAATCAGAGAATTGACAGCTGGGGTGGAGCATCAGTTCCAAGTGACCGCCTCTCTAGAGGTACAGGGAGAGGTGTACGAGAGTGGGAAATCCATTCCAACCAAGATAGTAATTGGTAAGATAGACCATAATTATTATGATCACCTAAATTTTCTCACAAAAGTTAAGTGATGGCCACTCCGACTCCCAAAAAAGCACACAAACAAGGAATGCCATTATAACCAGCCTCAGTCCCATCCCGTCCCTATATTCTCAATGGGATGGGACGGACTGAGGCTGGTTAATGGCATTCCTTGTTTGTCTGCTTTTTGGGGAGTTGGGGTGGCCATCACTAAATCCTTTTTGATTTTTGTGAGAAATAAATTTTGTTTCTAGTATATGTATACCGTAGCAGCAGGAAATTATCTTGCGCTGCTTTAATTTAACCATAACCTTCCGTGCAGATGAGGCAGCATTTCATTTGCAAATGGGACCAGTGACACCTTGTACGACTTGGAGTGTAAGCATTTGTAATCAGTTTTGTACTGTACAGTCATGTGTGTATAACAGCACATCTAACTCTCTTTCTAGACTGAAACAGCTGTGATGATTAGGTCCTACATACACAGTGGGATTGCCAAAGCTATTTCGTATCACTGCAACTGCAGTTTCCCAGTGGAGTATATTAGAGATGGTCTCTTTCGCTGCTGGAACGCACCTGACGAGTTCACCTACAGGAGTGCAATAGTGGGTACGGAGGCCCACAACGCGACTGAACTGGTCCAGTTTCTGGAGGAGTGGGTGAATTCAGAACCAGCTCTGCAAGTGGACCATTTTGAGCTCTGGATTGATACGAAATGCCCAGTGCCGATATCATCCCTGAAGGTGAAGGGAGAGGGCAAATGTTTGTGATAACATTTGCATGTGTGAACCAAAACAATTTACTTACCCCTTGGTTACTTAACCCTTGTTTATTTGCTTACCCCTTAGTAGTTCTTGATTGTGTGCTGGATACGTAGCTAAGGACGCATGGTTATTGCAGTCCTGTTTCGAGTGGCAGGGAGAGAACTTACCTTTGCAGTCAGTCAGTCAGTCAGTAGCTAGTGCATGCGATTGCTTATAATTATATCCTGTACATGTTCTGTAAAGTATCCCCTTAAAAAGTGCAGTGAAAATACAAATCGTTTGACCTCTTCCTGGACATGCATGCAGGTACATGTACACAACAGCTGCTCTGTGGAAGACAAATAATGTGAAGGCCATTGTAGTCTGCAGACGGCAACATTTTATTGCCCTATTATATTTGTAGGCCTACCACTGGATATGCTACCACTGCAATATATATATTGGTGGCAATAATCTATCTACCTGGATGGCATGTTCCCAACCATGGAGAGCCAGAACACCTAGCAAACTTACAATGGCAACACTGAAAAATCAGCTTATCAAAATGGCCCTGCATGAAAGAGGTCAATCCCTGCAGATCTAGAGCTGTAACAGGACAAGTGTGTGACCATCATGTCAATGGTGGGCAGAGGCCAAGAGCACACTCAACGCTTAAGGTTCCACGAAAACGTTTGCTGGCAGAAGCAATTTGACAACATAACCCTCAGGTCAATTTCCAGTGGATTTCTCCATCACTAGGTACACTGTGAGATGAAAATTAGGTAACTAGTAGTCTGGTTGTCTGTTGGTTAGTGCATAAACTGCAGGAAGTAGAATGGACACAACAGCATTATTTTGTAGCCTCATTCCCAGGCGCTCGGTAATTGGGGAGGCTACATTATTTTGGTAATTGACCTCATCACTGCTATGTCTCACCCTGGTTCTATGAGAAAACTGAAACTCACTTTGTGTTCGAACGCTCAAAGCCTTATACTTGTTAGTGCTACTTGCACCTGACCAGGGGCTTGACATCACTCTAGAAACTCATTGATACACCACAAACTGAAGTCATCAAGTCTCTACAGAGATCTATCGGTGAGAGGGTTCGGGCCATTTCACTACACGTCACAAACTGCACCTGCTCTGTGTGGCCAAATATCGGATATCTTATGCTGTGTCATTAACACATCTACACAGTAATGCCTGTCATATAATAGTCTCATTCCCTGGACAATGTTCTAGACTGAGAAGGATATAATACAAAGGCCTCCAGTACGTCCAGTGAGAGTGCCTATGTGGGGAATGGGGAAAATGCTTGTGTTGGGGGGTGATTTACAAAATTAATGTTCATGATATCATTTGCATGTGTGGAACACGAGTGTTGGAAATGTTTGTAGTGTGTATCTACTTACCTGATTACCTCCCAGGAGCAGGGTAACCGTTCATTAACTGTAGACTTTTTTTGTGGCGAGGCACATGACACTGCGCATGCGTATTCCTATACTAGCAGCTAAGCTAGTACCACAGGGACCTATATAACCCCGTGGTTGTAACTTTTTTTTTTCTGAGCTCGCGTGGTTCACGTACGTTCCGTCATGGGTGGAACTATGTCGACGTCGTGGCTCGCTCTGACTACTTTGTTGGTGCTCTGTAACTGTTGGATGCTAGCTGGAGGACAGACATGTTCCCTCAGTGGTACTTACTATATAGCTACTAGCTAGCGCTACTAGGAATTTTAGCTAAGTCATGGTCCATAACAGATCCGTTTTGTAGTCATGCTTCGACCATGCATGGACCTGTTAGCTAGTGCTTAATTAAAAGGCATACAACTGTCCACAAAAGGTGTAATTGTTTTGTTTTTGTTTTGTTTTGTTTTGCCACCATGCATGCATGCATGCAGCTGCTGACCTTTCACTGCATGCTGTGACTGTGAGTGCTGAAAGAGAGGATGGCTCAACTCCTGGTGCTAGAGTGACCTGGAGCACAACAGTACCACCTGAGTGTGTGGCATCTGTCACAGTGGAGTTCAGAACTAGTAGCAGTGGGAGTGTAGTGAGATCCTACACAACTACCAGTACATCAGAGACTGAGGTCATTCAGACTGGTCTCCAGTGTGGTACAACCTACTACATCAGAGTGGTGGTTTCTGGAGTAGCCTCACTTGGCACACTGCTGAGAAGCAACCAAGTACAGGTGTTTGTTGGAGGTGAAGTCACTGCATGCATACCAAGTGTAATAGTCTTCGTGTGGTACTGCATACAACGAATTGTGCACACACATTAATTTTGTTACACTGTGTTGTGCCATTTCACAGATATACCACACCCAGTCAGAGTGAGAGCCGAAGCCACTGCAGACAACACCAGCATCAGAGTGTTGTGGGGGTGGTCACGTCAGGGTCTGCTCATATGTCTTGACAGTGTTAGAGTTGACTACCTACTTGAGGGAGGCTCTCTGATGATGTACACAGTGGACAGTACAACAGCAACCAGTGCCACCTTGTCCAACCTCCAGTGTAACACACAGTACACCATCAGTGTTTATGCCAGTGGTGGTAGTATTGGTAAAAGGAGTCTTCCTCAGGTGGTTTTTCTACCAGCAAGAGGTAAATGCACTGTATTTTATCCATTTTGTTAGACATTTACATATTAATAGTATACACATCACTTTGTATCCCTCCAGCCCCTCCCACTCCCACTGAGGTCACTGTTCGGATAATTAGTGGCCTAAGATTCAGGGTAGCATGGCAGTGGACTAGTTCAGGCCCAGCTCCCAGCTGCTTCAACACCACCCGTGTGACCTACCATAATGAGGGAGGTGGTGAGTCCTCCCTGCAGTTCAGGGACCCAGCAGCAACTTGGACCATCCTCCCTGACCTCCAGCCAAGCGCACGCTACACCATCACTGTGGTGGCCACTGCTGGAGAGCACAGGAGAGAGAGTACAGTCGTAGTGTTACCTCCACTAGTGCTGCAAGGTATGACCAACGTGTTATATGCACATCATTATTATACTATTAAGATTTTAAGCGTGTGTGTGTTGTGTGTAATGAATGTGAGATGTTCTGGGGGTTGGACTAGACTATAGTGTTGTGCAACCTTCGTACTTTACTATGCAAACTCTGAACCTCAAACTCCACAAATAAAGAATGTTCTAGAACGTTTGGCAGGCCTGGGCTGGAATGGCTGAGGCTGCACGCGGACACATTCGCGGAGCAGTAGCTGAGGGTGACGCGATCGGGGAGCAGCGGTACGATCGGGCAGCAGCAGCTGAGGCAGATGCAATTGGGGAGCATGGACATGATCAGGGTGCAGCTGCATGAAGCCCACACAATAGGGGAGAAACTGCACCGGGCGCCAGACTGCTAATGTAGGCGAATGAAGGGGAAGTAGCTGAGCGAAGCTACTTGTAGCTGTTAACGTAACACTCATGGTGACTATATATAGCTAGTCATTCAGTTTGTAAAGTCACTTCTATGTGGGAAAGTGTATTGTAACATACAGGGAATCATTAATGTTGAGCTAGCTACCTGTGCATAATAATGTAGCACAATAGTGGTAGAGTAAGCTGTGGAGGTGGTAGCTAGAGTAAGCTGTGGAGGTGGTAGAGTAAGCTGTGGAGGTGGTAGAGTAAGCTGTGGAGGTGGTAGAGTAAGCTGTGGAGGTGGTAGAGTAAGCTGTGGAGGTGGTAGAGTAAGCTGTGGAGGTGGTAGAGTAAGCTGTGGAGGTGGTAGAGTAAGCTGTGGAGGTGGTAGAGTAAGCTGTGGAGGTGCTAGAGTAAGCTGTGGAGGTGCTAGAGTAAGCTGTGGAGGTGCTAGAGTAAGCTGTGGAGGTGCTAGAGTAAGCTGTGGAGGTGGTAGAGTAAGCTGTGGAGGTGGTAGAGTAAGCTGTGGAGGTGGTAGAGTAAGCTGTGGAGGTGGTAGAGTAAGCTGTGGAGGTGCTAGAGTAAGCTGTGGAGGTGGTAGAGTAAGCTGTGGAGGTGGTAGAGTAAGCTGTGGAGGTGGTAGAGTAAGCTGTGGAGGTAGTAGAGTAAGCTGTGGAGGTGATAGAGTAAGCTGTGGAGGTGGTAGAGTAAGCTGTGGAGGTGGTAGAGTAAGCTGTGGAGGTGGTAGAGTAAGCTGTGGAGGTGGTAGAGTAAGCTGTGGAGGTGGTAGCTAGAGAGAGTAAGCTGTGGAGGTGGTAGAGTAAGCTGTGGAGGTGGTAGAGTAAGCTGTGGAAGGCTAAAACTCCCACACTGTAGTCAGCTATATACCAAAGCTTGAGTACAAATAGTTGCTAAGCATGCCACTGGAAAAAAAGACTCAGTTAAAATAACCCATAGAGTAGTTACTCTAGCTGGTTTCAGTGAACTCCCATGCACTGCAAACTAACCAGGTAACACTAGCAGATGATGCATACCTAACTGGTAAGTACCATGAAGAGAATGGACAAACATGTCTACCATCCACCATTCCAAATGCACTCCTTCAAATTCTTCATGTCACGCTTCATAATCGACACTAAACAAGTGTGGTCTAGGAGCTTGAAAGTATTTGTACACATCATTGCTCAGTGTGAATTCTCGCAAACAAGTGTGGTTTGGGAGTTTGTATTCCTGATTCTGGCAAACAGCAAACATATTTATGGTTTGTGAGTTTGAAATTGTATCAATGACATTCCTGAGTGCATGGTCAATCCTGAGTGGTGAGTCAATTATTTTCACTCATGCCAATTGATGAAGTAACAATCATCATGTCAAAACAAACAATTCCATTTTACTGTGGCAACACTATACTGTGTAGTATACCACAGTAATGCTTGTTTTAAGGTGAACCACAGCAACGATAATACCTGAGAAAAATATTCAAGGCCAATATAGAGCAGCAACAATAATTATGTAGATGCAGATATTGTTTTCCTGCTTAGTGCATGTAGCAAACTTATTTTGTGCATCTCACTTATAGGTGCATATTTCCTTGTGGAGTTATAGGCACATACGCCTAATAACGCGCGACTACGGTATACCCAATGTCATGCAGCCACTGTTACCATTATTTTGCTGTCGATCCTTCCTAAAGTATAAAGCTCTGCCCTCTACATACTAAGCTCTTAACAAGTCAGTGCTGAGAATAATTAAGTTATTTTCATTATGCCCAAATTGTGGGTATTCAGTTGACTCTGAATAGTGCTGTAGTATCGTGGGAATTCGATTCACGATTAAGATTTGCTAAATCCTAAATTGCATTAACAAGTGGTCACTGCACTAACATTGAGAGACAACAGTTGGTTGCTCTACTAAAGAATAACTACAGTCCAGAATTGACTGCTGCATGGGTGAAGGCACAACAGGTGGTTGCCCAAAGGAAATATTGGTGAACTCGAGTTGTTCAATTACACTTAGAATAACAGTTGGCCAAGCGGAATCCTGGGATTGGAATGATACTGGCTACAAAACCTAGGCTATTTATACAAAACTCAACAGGGAAAGAAGATTCTAGAAAATGCATTAACCAAAAGAACAAATACCTAAGGTACTATAGCTAACACAGCAAACTACACTAGGTAAAACAGTGGTAAACTCAACAGCACAGGATGTTGCACATACAATGTTTACTACTAACACTTCTTAGACTAGTCTAAAGGATCAAAAAGCCTATTCGATATCTGAAGTCATGTTACCACAGGTGTGGCATATGCTAACAACAGCATTGTGGCCAGGACAGACATTGGAACTGGTAGTGCAGCTCTGCTCTGCACAACTGCCTATGGCTGCTGTTCATCTTACAACGCTGACACTCAGTGGTACTTTCCGAATGGAAGTCAAGTCGTGAATAATGGTGGTCTTCCATACTACAGAACTAGGAGTACTAATCCTCCGTCAGTGCTGCTCCACCGCAACCCTCAGGGTACCACAACAGGGATCTTCCGCTGTGACATACCTGATGCCAGTGGAGTACTACAGAGCATCTATGTTGGGATATATGACAGCAACACTGGTGAGTGAAGGAGATGGTGCACATTCTATACAGTAGAAACCAATGCCCGCTACCATGTGTTTAGAATAATCAACTCTCTCTCACATGCATATGCACCTGTCTATCATAGTCATAGAATGCACCCACTATCCAATTGCTTACGTAATACTAAGTACCATTCAATGCCTTATACAGGCTACCATCATAATTATAACAAGCATGTCCTAGTAACAAGATGCCTCACCACAACAGCATTAGCTAATGTTGAGCTAGCTAGCTGTGCATAATGATGTAGCACAATAGTGATATTTCATGCGTCACTCCTGGTTTCAAACTGCTTAACTGCAATAAAGTAGTACCAGCGAAGATTTCAACCAGAGAGTGGACATTGCATGCAAGTAATATCAGCTATCCCCGAATGGCAGTGCATGTGGAACCATGAACTTGGCAACAAGGTGTCATAACATTTAAAAGCATGTGGAAACAAACACGATCCATGAAGATACCTGGCCTGCATGATATGGTAGAAGACGTCCGATGGTATTATAGGCTTTGGGATACAAGTTATCAGCCTTGGCCAGTATTTACATTACTTTTGAAGTTGACTTGTATTTTTGAATACCGTATAGCTAGTAGGTTATTTTCTTGGGGTGCTTATTCTCATTACTTTCATGACATCACCAACAAGTCGCGAAATGTTCCACCGATGAAATTTTCAACCCATAATCGTGCCGTACAAACGTTCAGTATGGCTCTTCGTCGCTTAGCTTCCCGTTGATAGTGCCCTTGATCTACAGGGTCCTCTATCACCAGCTGTCCGTCACGTTGTGATCCATAAATTGGACGCAAGCGATGAAAAAACAAGGCCAGTAACTCTCACCATGCACAGCAAGTTCACTGGCCTCTCACACATCACCGAAGTGCCGAGACACAGTCGTACGTACGTACGTATGTACGTCGCTTTTCGCTATGCGCCCACGCAGTGTTCTTAATAGGGTGTCAAACATATTTATAGCCTGCAAGTATAGATCCTCAAAAATAATTATGGGTTTTGCTTGACTGCTCATGAATCCACTTACCAAGACTGTAGGTAATCAGGACAATGAATACTCACTCATCCATGCACAGTGTGCTGCACTCAGCCATCCCAAGTGCATCTTAGCTACTACACACACTCAGCTCTAGCTAGCTAGATAGATTTGCTGAAAGAATTGGCAAAGGTGTTGTCTAGGTCCATTTATGAATTAAAATGGCCCATCTGGCTCTGACTAAACATCAAGCCCAGACACGACCATACTGCTTTCACCCTTTGGGTGAACATTCCCACCTCACCCTGACAGGTTCTGCAGTCATAAAGGGTTAAACAGCAGCCATGTCCTCTGCATGATTCTATAGCTGATACCAAGTCGTGCTGAGTCTTTTTAAAGACTCACTTGTTACTGACAAAGTAGCCTCTCACACTGCTGAAGTGTAACGTCATTGAAGTTTTGGCCTCTCAAAAACCTCATGTAATAATTTAAAGAGTCAAAGTTCACATTATGTCATCCATGGGATACATGTCGCTGGCACCATGAACATTAGAACCACGAAAATGAATCCTGACGACCTTATCAAGCTTTCAACCCATGAAAATAACCCGCTAGCTACACAGTATCTAGCTATTCTCTGTTCAAGATAAATTATGGCTGCTTCTTCGTCAATGGCACAGCACAGCGTCTTCAAAAAAGCTAACACCTATCGCTAAAGCGAAAGAATTAACTAATCACTTGCAGTGACTCTTAGTTAACACAGGGGCAGTTTTGTGTACAATGTTTATCAACATATAGGGCAAGTATATCCAAGGTGTGTCCGTATGGCTAATGTAGATATACCTCTTCCCAGGTGCTCCGAGAATACAAGGGACTATCCAGTTCCAGTTGATGTCTGAGGTTGATGCTGCTACCCCTGTGTTCACTCTCACCTGTACCTACACTGGTGGCCCTGCTACCACTGTCTCCTGGCAGAGGGAGAGTGTAATAGTTTCTGGGGGAACAACTGAGCTGACAGATCTTGCCACCGCCACCTACACCAGCACTCTGACAGTGACTGGGAGGAAATCTGGCAATTACTGCTGCGTCGTAGCAAACAGCAGATCAACAGTAATATCACCGATGCTGCCAGTACAGGGTGAGTACTATCTGTACCTCTTATACTTAGAGTCGGATAGAGTGGACATACATGCTAATACTCAAAAATGGGGTACAATATAGCTCTACATGTATGCATAACACCTCCACGATATTTTGCCTCACCAAAGCTCAAATGCTTCCGCTGCCCCTGACCATACATTCATTCCACCACTTCATATTATTACAGGTGCCAGTCCACCTACCAACCTTTCAGCTCAGCCAGCTAGTCCCACCAGTATCATAGTTTCCTGGACTCCACCAGCCTCAGGGGCCACTGTGGTCGGGTATCGGATAAACTACCAGGCAGAAGGAAGCCAGGACGATCCCACAAGCCACGGCAGTGTGGACCTTGGTGCCAGTGCAAATGAACACACCCTGTCTGATCTTGAGGGAGGCGTTTTGTACACTATCACTATGATTACAATGTCACAGTATCTCCCAAGCACTGTGGCTGGCCCTGTAACAGTCACATTACGTAAGTATAGTTGAAGCTATATGCCTGTGCTTGTCTTCACATCAGCTCCCCACCTCCTCTCACTCCCCCCCCCCCCCCCCCCCCCCCCCCCCCCTCCCCCCCCCCCCCCCATACACACACACACTGTGACACACTTCTTCCATCCCTGGTTTTACTCAATCTTAATAATGGTGATTGTTGGGAACACCATATGACTAGTGCCCACACTGAAGTTGTACTTCATCATACTGCCTCCTACTCACATGACAATGTTTGTTGTTTGACCTTCAACTGTTGTTAGTTTGTACGACACCTTGTAGTGTACAACTACGTACTGCCAGTAGCAAGCAGGAGGTGAACAGTAGCAGTAAAAGAGAAAGATAATGCAGCTGCTTGCCTGATGACTTTCCCCACTCCATGTTGTTACAGGTGCCAGTCCACCTACCGACCTTTCAGCTCAGCCAGCTAGTCCCACCAGTATCAGAATTTCCTGGACTCCACCGGTCCCAGAAATCACTGTGGCAGGGTATATAATAAACTACCAGGCAGAAGGAGACCAGGACAGTCCCATAAAGAACGGAAGTGTGGACATTTTTGCTAATGCAACTCAACACACCCTGTCTGATCTTCAGGGAGGCCTTTGGTATACCATTACCATGGTTGCAAAGTCACGGAGCACTGTGGCCGGTCCTGTAAGAGTCACGTTACGTAAGTATTATAGTTGAAGCTAACAGATTCACATATATGTCTGTGCTCTTCACCTCAGCTCCTTACCTTCCCTCACTCCTCCCCTCTCCCTCACCCCCCTCCCCCCCTCCCCCCTTCCCTCCCTCCCCCCTTCCCCCCTCCCCCCTCCCCCTCCCCCCTCCCCCCTCCCCTCCCCCCTCCCCCTCCCCCCTCCCCCTCCCCCCTCCCCCTCCCCCCTCCCCCTCCCCCCTCCCCCCTCCCCCTCCCCCTCCCCCCTCCCCCTCCCCCCTCCCCCCTCCCCCCTCCCCCCTCCCCCCCTCCCCCCTCCCCCTCCCCCCTCCCCCCCTCCCCCCTCCCCCCTCCCCCCCTCCCCCCTCCCCCCTCCCCCCCTCCCCCCTCCCCCCTCCCCCCTCCCCCCCTCCCCCCTCCCCCCTCCCCCCTCCCCCTCCCCCCTCCCCCCTCCCCCTCCCCCCTCCCCCCTCCCCCCTTCCCCCTCCCCCCTCCCCCCTCCCCCCTCCCCCCTCCCCCTCCCCCTTCCCTTCCCCCCTCCCCCCCTCACCCCTCCTCCCTCCCCCCTCCTCCCTCCCCCCTCCCCCCCTCCCCCCTCCCCCCCATACACATGAACACACGCTTCTTCCACCCCTGGTTTTACTCAATCATAGTAATGTTGGGAACACCAGATAACTAGTGCCCACACTGAAGTTGTAGTTCATCATACTGCCTCCTACTCACATGACAATGTTTGTTGCTTGACCTTCAACTGTTGTTAGTTTGTACCACACCTTGTAGTGTACAACTACGTACTGCCATGATGTTACCAGTAGCAAGCAGGAGGTGAACAGTAGCAGTAAATTAGGCAGCTGCATGTGCTTGTAACCACTACGCATTATTGCGATGACTTTCCCCACTCCATGTTGTTACAGGTGCCAGTCCACCTACCAACCTTTCAGCTCAGCCAGCTAGTCCCACCAGTATCAAAATTTCCTGGACTCCACCGGTCCCAGAGATCACTGTGGCAGGGTATGTAATAAACTACCAGGCAGAAGGAGACCAGGACAGTCCCATAAAGAACGGAAGTGTGGACATTTTTGCTAATGCAACTCAACACACCCTGTCTGATCTTCAGGAAGGGCTTTGGTATACTATTACCATGGTTGCAAAGTCGCGGAGCACTGTGGCCGGTCCTGTAAGAGTCACGCTAAGTACGTTTGCTAATTATCTGTAATCTCCCACAAATATGCCCATGACGATGAACTTCAATGGCTGCTCCAAAAGGTCGTGGGCATATCGAGAGATGATGGTTACATTATTGTATCTGTGCTAATTTTATCTCTGATTTAAATTTGTTCTACCCAGCTGTGGTAAGGGTGAAGGTTGTCAATGCCACAGCACTGTTGGTGTCCTGGGATGCTTTAAGGAACACACACCATTACACCATCTACTATAGTGCCTTCTCTCCTGAGCTATTCAAAGTTGTTGATGAGTCAACAACAGTTGTTCCATCGACCAGGATGTCTGATATTGTGGTAATCAGAGAATTGACAGCTGGGGTGGAGCATCAGTTCCAAGTGACCCCTTCTGTAGAGGTACAGGGAGAGGTGTACGAGAGTGGGAAATCCATTCCAACCAAGATAGTAATTGGTAAGATAGACCATAATCACCTAAAGTTTTCTCACAAAATTAAGTGATGGCCACCCCGACTCCCAAAAATTAAAAGCAGACAAACAAGGAATGCCATTATAACCAGCCTCAGTCCCATCCTGTCCCTATATTCTCAATGGGATGGGACGGACTGAGGCTGGTTAATGGCATTCCTTGTTTGTCTGCTTTTTGGGGAGTTGGGGTGGCCATCACTAAATCCTTTTTGATTTTTGTGAGAAATAAATTTTGTTTCTAGTATGTATACCGTAGCAGCAGGAAATTATCTTGTGCTGCTTTATTTTAACCATAACCTTCCGTGCAGATGAGGCAGCATTTCATTTGCAAATGGGACCAGTGACACCTTGTACGACTTGGAGTGTAAGTACTTGTTATCAGTTTTGTACTGTACAGTCATGTGTGTGTAACAGCACATCTAACTCTCTTTCTAGACTGAAACAGCTGTGATGATTAGGTCCTACATACACAGTGGGATTGCCAAAGCTATTTCGTATCACTGCAACTGCAGTTTCCCAGTGGAGTATATTAGAGATGGTCTCTTTCGCTGCTGGAACGCACCTGACGAGTTCACCTACAGGAGTGCAATAGTGGGTACGGAGGCCCACAATGCGACTGAACTGGTGCAGTTTCTGCAGGAGTGGATGAATTCACAACCAGCTCTGCAAGTGGACCATTTTGAGCTCTGGATTGACACAAAATGTCCAGTGCCGATATCATCCCTGAAGGCGAAGGGAGAGGGAAAGTGTTCATGATAACATTTGCATGTGTGAACAAAAAAAAGAGATTTTAAATTATTTACCCCTTATTTACTTCCCTCATTTGCTTACCTCAGTAGCAGTGTATAGCTCTTTGTAGTGTGCTGCATAAGTTGCTAAGGATGCAATGGTTATTGCAGATAGACCTGTTTTCAGGTGGTAGAAGCTAATCCTCTTTGTTGTCAGTTTTGTAGTACATGTGATTGCTTATATATAGCTACATACCCTGTACCTGTTTCATAGCTATCCCCTTTTGAATCGTGCAACGAATGATGTGAAACATGTGAGATGTGTGCATGCATGCAGGAGCTTGTGAGTGCTGCGAAGCTCTTAGTTCATGCAGAGATGTGAAAGAGTGCAGTGAACTTACCTGACCTCTTCCTGGACAAGCATGCACATGACAGCTGCTCTGTGGAAGACAGATGTGCGCCATTAATTTAGTCAGCAGATGTTAACATTTTATTGCCCTATCATAATTGTAAGCTGGAAATTAAACAGTGATGGTCAGTGCTGGGTTGCACGGGCAACTCCTCACCACTAGATATGCAATGAACCTGCCAATCCCTGACCCACTGAATTTTATGGGGTGCCATTTGTGTCAAAATTATATTTTACAGTGTATTTAGAAATCAGCCTTTTATTTATATATATGCAGTGTAATTGTAAAGCCAGCCTCGCTATTTATTAACCCGTAACCAATATACTAATCATCATCGTACTTATAAATCCGCAACGTATTTATCAGAAACACGCAACGGATATATAAATCCACAGTGGATATATAAATCCGCAACGGATTTAGTAAATCCACAACGTATTTATAAATCTGCAACGGATTTAGGAAATACACAGTGGATATATGAATCTGCAACGGATTTAGTAAATCGACAACGTATTTATAAATCCGTAACGGATTAGATTTATAAATACGTTGTGTATATACTAAATCCATTGCGGATTTATATATCTGCTGTGGATTTATATATCCGATGTGGATTTATATATCCGTTGCGGGTTTATAAATACGTTATGGATTTATAAATACGTTGTGTATATACTAAATCCATTGCGGATTTATATATCTGCTGTGGATTTATATATCCGATGTGGATTTATATATCCGTTGCGGGTTTATAAATACGTTGCGGATTTATCTAAATACACTGTAAAATTAATTTTGACACAAATGGCACCCCATAGAATTTGCATGGGGGAAACAATCTAGCTACCTGAAAAACCGTGAAAAATCAGCTGATCAAAATTGTTCTGCATGCGCATGCATGAAGGTCTCAATCCCTGCAGATCTAGAAGTATGTGACCATCATGTTTAAGATGGTGAAAGATGCCAAGATCACACTCAACAGTAACTGTTAAGGTTCCACTCCAAATGTTGCTGGTGACACTGTAGCTAGCTAGCTAACTCTCAGGTCAATTAGAAACTGAAGTCGTCAAGTTAAGTCTCTATAGATCTGCAGAGATCTATATCCTTGAGGGATTGTGCCACAGGCTAAACGATGCTAGCTTATCAGAACCAGCTACCAGGACGCTGCACCCACCTGTTAAAGTTTGCCATAAAGAGGTAGCTACGTACTAAGTACATGCACCTTTATTTGATGTGCGACGCACAACGTAACATGCCGGGCGCGCGCTCGCGCCGCGGGCCAGCGCCCTCGCCGGCGCCACACCCACTATACGGAGTCTAGTTGGAATTTTTCGTCGTCGCACTTCCTGCACATTATCAAACTGATGCGGCGATCGCGATGGAAAGGACAATGCTGCGTATTTCACTGCTTGTGAGCTGCTTGGCTTGGAGTATGAATGCACAAGGTTAGCACAGTGACTTCGTGGAACCGGTTGCATGGTAACATGACCTTTTTGGTAGTGCAAACAATGACGGGATATAAGTTCTCAACTGTGATGCCTGGTCGGGTCGCTGCTCTGGCTAGTACAGTGAATTAAGCATGTGCAGTGTTGACAAATGACTTCATGCAGCATACATGTACCGTCTGTGGGTTCATTTCCATGAGCTAGTTGTGGCTGCTTCAGGATAGTCAGTGTTAGCTGCTCAAACCAGCCTCAACCAAAAAGTTCGACTGTTCATCATGCAAGCACGTTGCATTGTAACATGATAACAATGTACGGCAGTAGGTTCCCGTTCCCGTTTCCACTCCTGTCCCATTTCCCATTCCCTGCTTTCCAGTTGAGTCCATGCACTAGTCAGTAATCAAACAAATTGTACAAATTGCTTAAGTCAATAATTAATCAGTCTTGTACTGTATAATTATAGGTCACCAACCTATTAGTCCCTGATGACTGGGGCTCATCACTGCATGCAAAGAGGTGTGGTTTGTTACATGACCAGTATGAAGACTACATTATCTGCTTTGTTGCATGTGTGCTATACTAGCAGCCTGTGTGCTCACTCAGGTCGGCTATCCTGAGGACGGCTATGCATGGTGCAGGTGGCCAACGAGGCTGACAAACGAATAATCTGCAACCCAGACCAAATTTAGCTCTGTTACAATTCACAACCTGTGCCTATGTGTTATTTTAGGCTGGTCACGTTATGTAAATACTCCCTAATACCAAAAGATGCTGCCCACAACCACTGTCATTCACGCGTCTGCAGTATACCAATACCATACTACATGTATACCAATTGGTTTTGCAGTGATGGAGTTGGTACACAAAGAATTGGTACACAGGTGCAAACTGTCTAGTGCCATAAGATGGATAGGAGCTCAACATGTAGCTACATCAATATTGTAATCCGCTCACAGGTGAGCTATGGAGGTGGATTGAGAAAGCTGCAGAGGGGCACATGCATCGTAATTGCAGCTTCCCAGGGATCAAAGCTTCCACCTGGGGTATATAGTTGCTAAAGAAGCAACACTACCAATCACTACACCGATTATACGAAATAATTTTAAGGGCAAACCACAGCAATGAGAAAAACGTAAAAAGCAGGGACAATAATTACATGTGCAGTGTAGATTGGGTGCAGATATCTTTACATGTTAATTTTTGATAGCTCCACAGACTTTGAAATGCACACCATGAGATCACTGCATGTTGTCCTTGTCTAGCCTCATTCCCAGGCTCTTTCCCAAGCTTTTTGTCGCATACTGTACAGTAGGCGACCAAAAAAGCTGGGGAGGAGCCTGGGAACGAGGCTAGTCCTACTCAAATCTGAGTGGTGATCATTTGAGTAGGAAACTGCGACTTGATAGCGCATTGGAGGATCACCCAGAACATATTCAGCTGCTTTGGTGTAGTGGCTGATTCTTATAGAAGGGTGGCTACTAGGTTAGTTATTATTGAGCAGTGTATGGGGAGAGTATTCCTCCATTTCTGCCATTTATCTATTTGCAACCATGACTGGGCTACCATATCCACCTGTGTTAATTTTATGAAGGCTGGTAGTTAGCTACCCCCCACCCCCCGATCAGCCCTTGTCACCCTGGAATCATCTTCAATAAATATAGCAACAGCTCTACTGGTAGATAGCTGCTAGCATCTGCAGGAGGGTGCATAGATGGCCCAACAGCTGCACATAAACCCTTTCTGCAGACAAGTGAATGACAGTGATAGTGGATGGTTTGTTTTGGTATTTACATAACGTGATTAGCCTACATTAATTTAGTATCTAAAAATAATATGTAATCCTTCATGCACATCTCGAGGGGTAAAACACCCACATCCATATAGCTATAGTTGCACTACCAACTGATGAGAAGGGTTAGGTCTAAACAATTAAAGTTGATTGACTGGCTTATAATGTACAAGTTTTCATGTTACCTTGACAGTGAAACAGTTTGAGCTCAAACAATCTCCATGACTGCATGAAACAAGTTACATGCTGCATCGGCCTTTGCAGTTCACAGCAAGTCCATTCAGCCCAGATAACACTGCAGGATACAATCCCCTTTCCTTTTACGGACTACTGCCCTCCCCGCAGATGCTAAAAAGGAAAATTAATTTCTCAAATCTGCTTTACCCTGCACGTGCTATACATATAACTATAGGTGTCGGAATGCTCCTGAATGGTGTGGCCTATGCTAACAACAGCATTGTGACCATCACTGATATTGGAACTGGTAGTGCAGCTCTGCTCTGCACAACTACCAACTCACTCTGCTGCCATGGCCATACTAACCCTGAAACTCAGTGGTACTTCCCCAATGGAAATCGACTCATGAATACTTTTGAGTCTGGGATTCCAATAGGAGACCTACCATACTACAGAACCAGATCTAGATACAACCGGACTCGTACTGACAGTGGGTCAGTGCTGCTGAACCGCAACCCTCAGGGCACCACAACAGGGATCTTCCACTGTGACATACTTGATGCCAGTGGAGTACTACAGAGCATCTATGTGGGGATATACACTAGCACCACTGGTGAGTGAAGAGAGTGTTGTCTCTCAAAGTGAGGTGGTCTCAGTGTGTACAAACTTACATTCTATAGCTACTACTGTACAAAAAATTGTCTGTCCACTAGAAGTCGGATGATTTTGTGTCCGTATTAAGTAGAGCAAGTAGCCAGGGTGTGTCTTAGATATGCCTCCTCTCAAATTAGGTGGTCTGAGGATGCAAGGGACTATCCAGTTCCAGCTGACATCTGAGGTTGATGCTGCTACCCCTGTGTTCACTCTCACCTGCACCTCCACTGGTGGTCCGGCTACCACTGTCTCCTGGCAGAGAGATGGTGTGGTAGTTTCTGGGGGAACAACTGTGGTGACAGATACTGTCACTGCCACCTACACTAGCACGCTGACAGTGACTGGGAGGGAAACCGGCAGTTACAGCTGTGTTGTAGCAAACAGTAGATCATCAGCTACATCACAGATGCTGCCAGTACAGGGTGAGCACTATCTGTAGCTACCTCTTACACTTTGCTTATCATACAGTCATACAGTCGGCTACCACTATCATACAGTCATACAGTCGGCTACCACTATCATACAGTCATACAGTCGGCTACCACTATCATACAGTCATACAGTCGGCTACCACTATCATACAGTCATACAGTCGGCTACCACTATCATACAGTCATACAGTCGGCTACCACTATCATACAGTCATACAGTCGGCTACCACTATCATACAGTCATACAGTCGGCTACCACTATCATACAGTCATACAGTCAGCTACCACTATCATACAGTCATACAGTCGGCTACCACTATCATACAGTCATACAGTCGGTATAAGTGTGGGGATAGAGCAGACATTCAAAAACAAACTCAACAATTAATGGGCAGCATAATACATTCAATGATATAGCTTCGTATACACAATTGGAATCTGAACTTCCAAAATACTACTGTGGACTCTACATACTCCAAATTGCATTGCTATTGATCTGGCTTCAACAACCATGCATGCAGGCTGAGACCACATGCACATGAACAAAGAAGGCTTGCTGTAACTTCAGGATATTACGTACTGCTGAGCACAACCATAGGCTATACTAACGAACACACAGCTTCTGGGTGTTGAGTACTCTTTGTAAAGTGAGATAGGTTATCAGTTATCAGTATCATAACTGCATGCCCCCCCCCCCCCCCCCCCCCCCCCCCCAGAATACAACTCAGAAGCTCCATCCACATTTATGCCTAGGGACACTGAGCTTTGAACAACTCCATTTGCATTGCATGGGTTATCAGAAGTAAATAACTATAGCTAAAGAAATGCCATTACTCCATACCACACTGCTGCTCCTTGTGCTCCTCCTAGTAAAGCTTCTTAATGACTTCATAAAACGTTACACACACTCAAATAGTAGCCTCATTCCCAGGCTTCCACCCAGATTTATCTCGCAGCCATGGATATTTCTCCACGGCGGCGAGATAAAATCTGGGCGGAGGCCTGGGAACGAGGCTACTCAAATAGTTGATTGACAGTATGTAAAAAGTATACCAAGATGTGGGACAATCCACATGTACCGTGAGTTGCTGTACTGTATCATTGTTTGCCTTCAATAGTTGCATCTGCTGTAGTGGGTGAAACACCATCATATAGGCGGTGGAACAGGTCCGGTAGACCAGGCAACTGCTGGACCAATGTTTGCTGTATATATAGCGCGGCCT
>OZ007517.1:9602447-9641093 GCA_963931865.1 Axinella damicornis
GAGCAGGTGCAGTTTGTGACGTGAACACCTGAAGAACTGCATAGCTGCGTAGGCCACTCAAGAATATTGTATGCACAGATATCTGACACAGAAGTGCCCGACAGTGGTCATGCACTAGGCATTGCATCAGTGGGGGGGGGGGGGGGGGGGGGGGGGGGGGGGAATGTTGGAATGTTTGTAGTGTGTATCCTTACGTGATTGCCTCCCAGGAGTAAGGGAGTAACAGACACAGGTAATTATAACCGTTCGTATTACAAGTAATAAAAAACATTTAAAATGTAACAGGATGTAGGGATACCAGAACCGCAAAAAGTAAGGAAACAAGGTAGGGATGATCACACAAAACAGTGAAGTATACAACCCCCTACAGAGATCTTTTTCCATAATACGTGTATAATGAAAAAAGATATGTAGGGGGATTGTATACTTCACTGTTTTGTGTGATCATCCCTACCTTGTTTCCTTACTTTTTGCGGTTCTGGTATCCCTACATCCTGTTACATTTTAAATGTTTTTTATTACTTGTTTCTGTCATTTTTTTTAACAGCAGGCGCATGCATGCTGGACTCTGGCATTTACACTGCCAGCAATGGCTGAAGAATCAGACCCAAGCATCTCAAAAGCCAACCCTTTTCTGGATGGATACTACGCCAGTGCTCCCTGAGCTGAAGACCATAGCTAAGTTTAGTGTAGCTAAAATCACAGGGAAAAATGTCCAAATTACTAACGTAGAAATTGGTACAAAAGTGTGGTAAAATGAAATTTGTGGTACAAATTTGTAGTGAAAATGTAGTGAATTTGTTGAGATTTTTTTTATTGCACAAATGGAAAGATTGGTGCATGTACAAGCAATGGTCTTAAGTTTCTTTTCATCAGGCAAAATATTTTGATGCTACGATAAAAAAGCTGAAAGTTTAAAATTCATACTTTCCTACAATTTCACCATGTTTTTGTACCATTTTCTACGTTAGTAAAAGTCTAATATTTCCCTGTGAATAGCTATACCAGATAGTAGTAGCGACACATTGTTGAGTCTTTAGATAGGCATTCACCCCTCTCACAGAACACAGTCTAGTAACATATATAGCACAGAGAATTTACCTCAGTCTAGTTGCGGTAACACAACGCAAGGCACGTCTAATTCAGCGATCTTGAATAATAATTACGTATCGTTGCTAAGTGATCGTTTAAGTGCGCATGCGTACAAACATGAAAATGGCGTGACAAATGAAGCCATAGTTATTGAGTGGGCAGCTGTAGCCGCCTGGTGAAGACTTGGAGGTTGCCAAAAAGCGATGGGCTGGTGCACTGCTCGGTGTAAAATGCTGCTGTTTCGTGCGAAAACCATCATGAGGGATTGAGGCGACGTTGAGCTATCCCGTCTGAAAGAAAGAAGAAGAAGACTCAGAGAAAGAAGAAAGAAAAACAATTTGCCCGTTTTGCGAGTACCTGGTGCGGTACTTTCGCGACGGTTTTTCGCGACGCGAGGAGTCTTGTTGGTCATGAAAACACTCGAAGATGAACGGTATGTGGTTATAAAGGCTTATAAGTGTACCGTTTCTGAGATTTGGAGAGGTTCTTATGTATTAGCATATATTGCGTGTACGTCGTATCCCTACATACAGAGTCTACCGACTCTGTGATACACAGAGACTGTTTATTTTACTGGTACAGACACTGCGCATGCGTATATACTCCTATAGTACCGCAGGGGTAGATATTTTCTGAGCTCGCATGCATGGTTCACGTACTATCCGTCATGGGTGGAATTATGTCGACGTCGTGGCTCGCTCTGACTGCTTTGTTGGTGCTCTGTAACTGTTGGATGCTAGCTGGAGGACAGACATGTTCCCTCAGTGGTACTTACTATATATATAGCTACTATACACATGTAGCTAGCTGCTACTAGGAATTTTAGCTAAGTCATGGGCCATAACAGTTCCGTTTTGTAGTCATGCTTCAATCATAGAATTTCTGCATGGACCTGTTAGCTAGTGCTGCATGCAACTGTCCACAAATTCTTAGAGACTTGAATTTTGCCACCATGCATACATGCATGCAGCTGCTGACTATTCACTGCGTACTGTGACTGTGAGTGCTGAGAGGGAGGATGGCTCAACTCCTGGTGTTAGAGTGACCTGGAGCACAACAGTACCACCTGAGTGTGTGGCATCTGTCAGGGGAGTTCAGAACTAGTAGCAGTGGGAGAGTAATGAGATCCTACACAACTACCAGTACAACAGAGTCTGAGGTTATTCTGACTGGTCTCCAGTGTGGTACAACCTACTACATCAGAGTGCTGGTTTCTGGAGTAGCCTCACTTGGTGCATTGAACAGCAACCAGGTGTATTTTGGAGGTGAAGTCACTGCATGCATACCAAGTGTAATAGTGTACAATGAATTCTGCACACACATTAATTTTGTTACACTGTGTTATGCCATTTCACAGATATACCAGCCCCAGTCAGAGTGAGAGCTGAAGCCACTGCAGGCAACACTAGCATCAGAGTGTTGTGGGAGTGGTCACGTCAGGATCTGCTCATGTGTCTTGACAGTGTTAGAGTTGACTACCAACCTGAGGGAGGCTCTCTGATGATGTACACAGTGAACAGTACAACAGCAACCAGTGCCATCTTGTCCAACCTCCAGTGCATCACACAGTACATCATCAGTGTTTATGCCAGTGGTGGTATGACTGTTGCAAGGAGTGTCACCATAGTGGTTTCTCTAGCAAGAGGTATACATGCACAAGTATTTTATCCATTTTGTTAGACACTTACTTTAGCAAAATATTAATAGTATACACATCACTTTGTATCCCTCCAGCCCCTCCCTCTCCCACTGAGGTCACTGTTCAGATCATTAGTGCCTCAAGTGTCAGGGTAGCATGGCAGTGGACTACTTCAGGCCCAGCTTCCAGCTGCTTCAACACCACCCGTGTGACCTACCATCCTGAGGGAGGTGGTGAGTCCTCCCTGCAGCTCAGGGACCCAGCAGCAACTGAGACCGTCCTCACTGGCCTCCAGCCCAACACACGCTACACCATCACTGTGGTGGCCACTGCTGGAGAGCACAGGAGAGAGAGTACAGCAATTGCAGTGCTACTTCCACTAGTGCTGCAAGGTATGCATCATAGGTACATCATTATATTAAGATTTTAAGTGTGTGTGTGTTTGTGTATAATGAATGTGGGGGTCTATAGTGACGAGCAACTTTCGTACTATACAACCTCTGAACCTCGAACTCTGCAAAGAATGTTCAAGAACATTGGGCAGGCCTGGGGCTGGAATGGCTGAGGATAATGCAGACACATTGAATTTCGCGGAGCAGCAGCTGAGGAAGACGCGGTCGGAGAGAAGCAGCTATGGCGGGCACGATTGGGGAGCAGCAGCTGAGGCGGGCACGATCGGGGAGCAGCAGCTGAGGCAGATGCGATTGGGGTGCAGCTGCATGAGGCCCGTGCAATAGGGGAGAACCTGCACTGGGCGCCAGACTGCTAATGTATAGGCGAATAAAGGGGAAGTAGCTGAGTGAAGCTACTTGTAGCTATTAACATGCACTCATAGTGACTATATACAGTCATTCTGTCTGTGAAGTCACTCCTACGTGGGAAAGTGACTTTAACATACAAGGAATTGCCTCTTTGCTTCAGTATTTCTTCACTGGTTACAGTAGAGCTTCAAAGCCAATCTTAACATATTCAGACCCTCTCACCCCATGCAGTGCTAGTGCTTGTCACTTGCAGTTTCTGTAAGCGACAAACACTAGCCTCATTCCCAGGTCATACTGAAGCAATCAAAAACTGGAGGCCCGGGAACAAGGCTAGGGGTGGGTATGAGACTACTCAACTCCACTAGCTGCCTGTTGCTCTGCACACAAACTGCTAGTCTGGCTTTGATGCAACTCCAGTAGTTATCAATTCTAGCATAACAGATTTCAAATTGCTTCTGTTGGGAACCCTGTGTAAACAGACAAACCTAGGTACAGGATTAAATTGATCACTGTTAAGTTCTTTGGAGTTACCAGGAATGAGAGTCTCTAGTGCTCAACTCCGGCCGGTTCTGTCCTGGAGTCAAGAAACAGATTATCAGTATCAGTTTCTTGGACTCTGCCCATTTTGTAATCATGTGTGGCATCATTGACCGCACAAGTACTAGCATGGCACTGCCAGCACGAGGAGCGTGGGGTAAGTATCTTATAAATCTAGTTTCATCTCTTTTACCATGTAAAGGTCAACATACTATTGAACATCAGTGAATCATGTCTTCCTTAGTTCACTAGGGTATATGGAAAACTGCTAGCTTTTTGGACACTACTATATATAGTCCAACCCTGCTTGTTGTCAGGCATATAACGAAGGAGGCAAGCCTGACCTCATGTAGTTCATCACGATAGAACAATCCTGTTCCCACTGCATATTTTGCTGTGCTCCTTGTTGCCTACTTGCTTTGCTTCTTGCCTTGCCTTATATTACACAGCAAGAATGTCATCAATTCCTGGGCACCAGCAAATTTACGTCAGACACTACTGTGACTATCCTACGGATGTTAGCGAATCAGGGAATTGATGACTCCTCTGCGGGGAGCAGGGTTCCTACTAGCCCATGAAAGTCTAGGCCATACAAATTGGGCTACTTGGCTGATTACCTATGTACAGTGTTACATTTGTAGTTCATTGATCCTCCTGCTGTACAACAACTTGTTAGTCTAACTTGCAATGCTTGTCACCAAAATCCTACTAGCTAGTCCCCGATGGTTGGAGCTCGTCAATGTATATCTATGCATATGGCACTGCAGGTTGTCATGGAATTGGTGCACCTGTGTTACAATACAAAACGATACACTGATTACAGACAAGTGAAGAGACATGGAATATTTGTGGGTGGCGTATTTTGGTATTGGAGAGCATTTGCATTATGATACAATCACAGATGCTCTGGTATTATCATGTTGTATCTACAGTAAAATTACCTAGGCTGGTCACAAAATATGCACATGGGTGGATAAAGTAAGCTATGGAGGTGGATAAAGTAGGCTATGGAGGTGGATAAAGTAGGCTATGGAGGTGGAAGTAAGCTATGGTGGTGGAAGTAAGCTATGGTGGTGGAAGTAGGCTATGGTGGTGGAAGTAAGCTATGGTGGTGGATAAAGTAAGCTATGGTGGTGGAAGTAAGCTATGGTGGTGGAAGTAAGCTATGGTGGTGGAAGTAAGCTATGGAGGTGGATAAAGTAAGCTATGGAGGTGGATAAAGTAAGCTATGGAGGTGGATAAAGTAAGCTATGGTGGTGGAAGTAAGCTATGGTGGTGGAAGTAAGCTATGGTGGTGGAAGTAAGCTATGGTGGTGGAAGTAAGCTATGGAGGTGGAAGTAAGCTATGGAGGTGGATAAAGTAAGCTGCGGAGGTGGATAAAGTAAGCTATGGTGGTGGAAGTAAGCTATGGAGGTGGATAGAGTCAGCTGCGGAGGGGTTAAAACTCCCACAGTGTTGTTGTAGAGCCTAAGATCAAAGCTTCCCCATTAGGTACAGCAACACTACCGAGTAGTAATGCTGCTTTAAAGGCAAACCACAATACCCTTGGAAAAACGTTTTTAAAGCCAATAGCAATAAGCAGGATGCAGCTGATATTGTTTTCCAGCTCTGTGCATGTAGCAACCACACAGACAAAAGGCACAGCGGGAAGCTGTTGACGGCATTTCATCTGTGTTTTAACTACCAGGGCTTTGCCTAGTAATTGAGCAGAGATAACTTGTTTGTGTCTTGTTAGCTATCTGAACTCCTACCTTTCCTATCTGTAAAGGTGGCTAGCTTCTTGCCACTTAATGTGCTCAATTGCGTGGTCAGCATATCCTAACTCACCCTGAGAAACTGTTTTTCAAGAAAATTACCGACAGCTGTATATACTGGTAGCTGTTACCATCTGCAGGGCAGTGCATGTGTCTTAAAGATGACCCCTTCACAGGGCCTAAAATTATGGGCTAGTACTGTCCAAAAAGCTAGTAGCTGTCCCTTCATGTGGCAATCTGAAGTGATCCATTCATGCCGTGACAGTGGGTGCATGTGACAGAAGAAAATGCTGTTTGTGCACGTATATATGACAAATTAATGCACTGCACTCAGTCTGTTGGTAAGGTTTCTTGCTCTACCTATAACCCTACTACATTTGGCCGGACCCTACGGTGGTACGGGCAAGCTCAGGAGTTGGGGCTCAGGTGACGGCATGGCGTGTACAGAGCTGAGGACCCCGTGTGGATTGGCTCGTGGAGCCAGCTTGCCTCAAGGAGGCTTGTGTATTGGGCTCAAGGAGCCGCGGTGTCAGGCTCGGGGAGCCATGAGGCTTTGGCACTAGGTGCCGGGGTAGAGAGGCTCAAGGAGCCAGTGGGTTTTAGAGGTTTGTGAGCTGCCGTGCCACCGCAGGCGGTTAACTCCTACATGCTATTAAAACCCTGTGTCTAACTAATCTCAGGTAGCAGTACATGTTACTGGGAGGGAGGGTGGGAGAACTAGCGCTTCTGTCCGACAGACTTCGTTTCTCTGTGGAGTTCAGCTACTCTGACTAGGCTACTCTTGCTATATGTTACTGTGTCTATTGTTTGCGCGCACAAGGGGCCCTGGTGCAGCGCCGCGGTCGTTCCTTTGAGTTTAGGTTGGGCTTCCCGCAAAGGGAGGTCTTTGTGGCTTGGGCCTCCCCCAGCAGGAGGCCCAGATCCCAATCAACGCTTGTGCATTAACCTTGATTATCACCCACAGGAGCTAATCCCAATTAAAAGCAGTGGTAAGGTAGAGTCCTCATTGGTGTACCACAACCACACATCTGTGCCATCGACAGCAAACGTACTGATTTCTCACAAACTTGCATGAGATGATGTTTCACTCTAGCAGGCAGCTAGCTCCAAATCTCTCTTTCATGTCTTTGTCATCACACTGCTACTCCATTGCTCTACTATAACTACTGGTACCGGTATAAAATAAATGCCGCAAGTGTTTACATGGCTATTTATTATGATTTCATGTTGCCTTGGCAATGGAGCTCAATGAATCTCCATAGCAACATGAAACAAATCAGCTATATGCTGGTCACCTGCCCTTGCAGTCTATGTATACTGTGCTGCAAGCCTATTCAGCCCATGAGATACCACTGCAGCCCCAGCATTCACATGCAAAGCAACACAGTATAATAAATTATATTTCTAATCTGTTTTACCCTGCACGTGCTACATAGGTGTTTGGATACACCTGAATGGTGTAGCATATGCCAACCACGGCATTGTGACCATCACTGACATTGGAACTGACAGAATAGCTCTTCTCTGTTCAACTACCCTACCTGGCTGCTGTTCATCTGCAAACCCTGAAACTCAGTGGTACTTTCCCAATGGAAGTCATGTCCTGAATCCTGGTGAGAGGGGGACAGCAGGATACTACAGAACTAGGAGCACCAATCCTCCTCGTTCAATGCTGCTCCACCGCAACCCTCAGGGTACCACAACAGGGATCTTCCGCTGTGACATACTTGATGACAGTGGAACTATACGGAGCCTCTACGTGGGGATATATACTAGCACCACTGGTGAGTGAAGGAAGGTGGTGCACATTAATATACTGTAGCCACTGCAATGCCTCTTTAAGCTATGCAGAGCCTCTATACATGGGGATATATATTATGTAGCACTGCTGCCATGGTGAGTGTAGGAGATAGTGCACCTTTTAGCTATAATGCTATAGAAGCTATTGCTGTGATGCCTCTTTATAATATTATGCTAACTATATACAGTCTCTGTGTGCATGGTGATATAATTATAGCACCGTGAAGGGAGATGGTGTAAAAATCATGTGGGAGAAATCTTGCCATCACAGAACTCCTGTTTGCTGATTGTAGCTTATTATTTCCTAATGTGGGCGGCACAGTTTTAGATAATCATGTATGTGTTTCAATTAAATCAGGTGGTCCCAGCATACAAGGGACTATCCAGTTCCAGCTGACCTCTGAGGTTGATGCTGCTACCCCTGTGTTCACTCTCACCTGCACCTCCACTGGTGGTCCTGCTACCACTGTCTCCTGGAAGAGGGATGGTGTGGTAGTTTCTGGGGGAACAACTGAGGTGACAGATCCTGTCACTGCCACCTACACTAGCACTCTGACAGTGACTGGGAGGAAAACTGGCAATTACAGCTGCGTCGTGGCAAACAGCAGATCAACAGTCATATCACCGATGCTGCCAGTGCAGGGTGAGTACTAATATACTTAGAGTCGGATAGAGTGGACAGACATGCTAATGCTCAAAAATGGGGTACAATATAGCTCTGCATGTATGCATAACACCTCCATGATATTTTGCCTCACCAAAGCTCAAGTGCTTCCGCTGCCGCTGACCATACATTCATTCCACCACTTCATATTGTTACAGGTGCCAGTCCACCTACCAACCTTTCTGCCGAGCCAGTTAGTCCCACCAGTATCAGAATTTCCTGGACCCCACCAGCCTCAGGGGCCACTGTGGTGGGGTATCGGATATACTACCACGCAGAAGGAAGCCAGGACAATCCGACAAACCACAGCAGTGTGGACGTTGGTGCTAGTGCAGCTCAACACACCCTGTCTCTCCAGGGAGGCGTCTTGTACACTATCACTATGGTTACAATGTCACAGTATCTCCCAAGCACTGTGGCTGGCCCTGTAACAGTCACTTTACGTAAGTACTATTATAGTTGAAGTTGTAACAGATTCGCATAATATATGTCTGTGCTTGTCTTCACATCAGCTCCCCACCTCCCCCCCCACCCCTTCCCATATACACACCCACACATGCTTCTTCCAACCCTCAGTCATAGTAATGGTGAATGTTGGGAACACCAAATAACTAGTGCCCACACTGAAGTTGTACTTCATCATACTGCCTCCTACTCACATGACCATGTTTGTTGTTTGACCTTCAACTGTAACAGTTGTAGTTTGTACCACACCTTGTAGTGTACAACCACGTACTGCCAGTAGCAAGCAGGAGGTGAACAGTGTAGCAGTAAAAGAGAAAGATAATGCAGCTGCATGCATGTAACCACTACACATTATTGTGATGACCTTCCCCACTCCATGTTGTTACATCGCAGGTGCCAGTCCACCTACCGACCTTTCAGCTCAGCCAGCTAGTCCCACCAGTATCAGAATTTCCTGGACTCCACCAGTCCCAGAGATCACTGTGGCAGGGTATATAATAAACTACCAGGCAGAGGGAGACCAGGACAGTCCCATAAAGAACGGAAGTGTGAACATTCTTGCTAATGCAACTCAACACACCCTGTCTGATCTTCAGGGAGGGCTTTGGTATACTATTACCATGGTTGCAAAGTCGCGGAGCACTGTGGCCGGTCCTGTAAGAGTCACGTTACGTAAGTATAGTAGATTCACTTCTATGTCTGTGCTTGTCTTCACATCAGCTCCCTACCTCCCCCCCCCCCCCCCCCCCCCCCCCCCCCCATACACACACACATGAACACATGCTTCTTCCACCACTGGTTTTACTCAATCGTAGTAGTGGTGATTGTTGCTTGGGAACACCAAATAACTAGTGCCCACATTGAAGTTGTACTTCATCATACTGACCTCCTACTCACATGACAATGTTTGTTGTTTGACCTTCATAGTTTGTACCACACCTTGTAGTGTACAACTACGTACTGCCATGATGTTACCAGTAGCAAGCAGGAGGTGAACAGAAGCAGTAAAAGAGAAAGATAATGCAGCTGCATGCATGTAACCACTACACATTATTGTGATGACCTTCCCCACTCCATGTTGTTACATCGCAGGTGCCAGTCCACCTACCGACCTTTCAGCTCAGCCAGCTAGTCCCACCAGTATCAGAATTTCCTGGACTCCACCGGTCCCAGAGATCACTGTGGCAGGGTATATAATAAACTACCAGGCAGAAGGAGACCAGGACAGTCCCATAAAGAACGGAAGTGTGGACATTTTTGCTAATGCAACTCAACACACCCTGTCTGATCTTCAGGAAGGTCTTTGGTATACTATTACCATGGTTGCAAAGTCACGGAGCACAGTGGCCGGTCCTGTAAGAGTCACGCTAAGTAAGTTTACAAATTATACTGTAATCTCCCGCAAATATGCCCATGATGATGAACTTCATTGGCTGCTCCGAAAGGTCGTGGGCATATCGGGAGATGATGGTTACATATTTGTATCTGTGCTAATTTTATCTCTGATTTAAATTTGTTCTACCCAGCTATGGTAAGGGTGAAGGCTGTCAACGCCACAGCACTGCTGGTGTCCTGGGATGCTTTAAGGAACGCACACCATTACACCATCTACTATAGTGCCTTCTCTCCAGAGCTATTCAAAGTTGTTGATGAGTCTACAATAGTGGTTCCATCGACCAGGACGTCTGACATTGTGGTAATCAGAGAGTTGACAGCTGGGGTGGAGCATCAGTTCCAAGTGACCTCTTCTCTAGAGGTACAGGGAGAGTTGCATGAGAGCGGGAAATCCATTCCGACCAAGATAGTAATTGGTAAGATTATTATGATCACCTAAATTTTCTCACAAAAATTAAGTGATGGCCACCCCAACTCCCATAAAAGCAGACAAACAAGGTTAACCAGCCTCAGTCCCATCCCGTCCCTATATTCTCAATGGGATGGGACTGAGGCTGGTTAATGGCATTCCTTGTTTGTCTGCTTTTTGGGGAGTCGGGGTGGCCATCACTATATTTTTGTTTCTAGTATGTACAGCAGCAGGCCTGGAAATTATCTTGCGCTGCTTTAATTTAACCATAACCTTCTGTGCAGATGAGGCAGCATTTCATTTGCAAATGGGACCAGTGACACCTTGTACGACTTGGAGTGTAAGCATTTGTAATCAGTTTTGTACTGTACAGTCATGTGTGTGTAACAGCACATCTAACTCTCTTTCTAGACTGAAACAGCTGTGATGATTAGGTCCTTCATACACAGTGGGATTGCCAAAGCTATTTCATATCACTGCAACTGCAGTTTCCCAGTGGAGTATATTAGAGAGGGACTCTTTCGCTGCTGGAACGCACCTGACGAGTTCACCTACAGGAGTGCAATAGTGGGTACGGAGGCCCACAATGCGACTGAACTGGTGCAGTTTCTGGAGGAGTGGGTGAATTCACAACCAGCTCTGCAAGTGGACCATTTTGAGCTCTGGATTGACACGAAATGTCCAGTGCCGATATCATCCCTGAAGGCAAAGGGAGAGGGAAAATGTTCATGACAATGTTTGCACGATTGTGTGAAACACAAGAGTTGGTAGCTAGTGTGTATCTATTTACGTGATTACCTCCGTGTGTTTCTTTATTGTGTTCTGGAGAGCTAATGATTCATAGGTTCATAAACTGTACAGAAACTTTGTTTTCGGGTGATAGATGAGGGCAATGATTGTACAAAATTTAGTTGTGTGATTGCTACCCTATGCTGTATGGATTTTATTTGAAAGATGGTTCTGAATATGATATTGGTGGACCCATTGGCAGGTGCGACCATTATGTGGTTGTAGGAATGAGGTTGGCTATATTCACAATGATAGATGCGGAGTCATGAGATTGAAAGCCACACCCGTACCCATCCGCTTGCCCACACTGGAAGTGGGAATGCACCTCGAAATTAATGTATGCAGGGAGGATGTCAGGCGATCATCCACTTCAATGACACCCATGCTGAAATAAGGCTTGATAGCAACAAATGAACTTAAGGTAGCATTATACCTTTACCGTTAGGGTACCTTTAACCGTCGGGGCCCCGACGGTTAAAGGTACCCTAACGGTTAAAGGTACCCTAACGGTAAAGGTATAATGCTACCTTAAGGTAGCATTATACCTTTACCGTTAGGGTACCTTTAACCGTCGGGGCCCCGACGGTTAAAGGTACCCTAACGGTAAAGGTATAATGCTACCTTAATGATCAAGGAAAATCGGATGCATTTAGCTGGCTACATCAGGGAATACATTGTCTACCCAGAATAATTATGCAAACGTGTAAGTATGATTATACTGCAAACGATCCTCGCTGGGGTTGTTTGGGTCTGGGTATGACACTAACTACTTCACTGACAAGTGGAAGCTCAGAAAACTGCTGGAGGCCCTTAAGGTTACGGGATACTCGTGCGCGCGCCGTGCGAAATGTATAGGGAAATGCATACTTAAGCTCGCTAACCAAAATCTCGAGTACGAAGAGAGTGAGCAACTTGATTCTGGCGGTGGAGGTGCGCTGTCACAAGATACAGGGCATGACGGAAGCTTTTACGGATACGCTGTATAGCCGTGCAAAAACGAGCAGTTCAGTTCACCAAAAAGTCGTATTTACCGCTTTTCTCGAGCGAGACAGCAGATAAGTTTGCCAAGGATTATGCTATCAAAAAAAGCTTCCGTCATGCCCTGCACCTTGTGACAGCGCACCTCCACCGCCAGAATCAAGTTGCTCACGCTCTTCATACTCGAGATTTTTGGTTAGCGAGCTTAAGTATGCATTTCCCTATACATTTCGGACGGCGCGCGCACGAGTATCCCGTAACCTTAAAGGAACAGTCAGCAGTGTTCCTCCCACAGCAGAAGCACTGTCTCAGGAAGTAAATATTGGTCTTGCAGGACATCACACTTTAAGTAACTGTCAGCAGTGTTCGAAGATACTGCATATCCCTCTCACAACAGAAGCACCGTCTCAGGAATTGAAAGTCCTGCAGGACATCGTACTTCAAGTATAGATGATGATGATGATGATGATTGAAATTATGCGGGACCCATAGGGCATTGCACACACAAACAAACACAAATCAGTCTAGATCTAGGCCCTATATCAGTTTCAGATCCGGTGGACGGAATAATCCAGAAAGGATAGAGCCCCCGCTCTTACTCAGTCCAAGACTTGAGCACAATCCAGACACTATACGTGTAGGCAATGGACGCGCATGCGCATCATGTACTATGACGCTGCGGCAACAGTTTACACCGTGTCGTGGAGCGATATCATCGCGGCGGACAGAGACGACGACAGCGATGGGAAAGACAATACGTCTTCTGTTTATTTTTCTGCTTGTAAACTACTGGTCTTGGAGTGTCCGTGCACAAGGTTAGTAGCTAGCTACGTACAATACGGAGCTAATGAGTGCTGTTACTGTACAGCTGTTTGTTTGTTTGTTCAGAGATATAAAACATTAACTCCTGATGTTTAGCCATGAAAAGAAAATCATGAGTAAGTATACTGGAAAATCAAAGATAATTTTGAGCAAATATAAGTGGCCAGTGATAGTAGAAGGGTTATGTGCTCTTCACCGTACACTGTATACACTTGACCATTGTATTTGTGCATCTGCAAGCAGTTGAGTCTCGTATATACGATGTTCTGTGCAGTGTAGCAGACTGTGATATGATACACTCTCAGACACCGTGGCTTACATGTGCGAGAGGATTCTAAGTATATTACAGCTAGTTAGCTATATGCATGGTGATATACTACTAGCACAGCAGCTGTAGCTCTGTACACAAGCTGCTACATGTAGTCCGCAGCTTTGATGCAACTCCAGTGGTCTAGCATGGCAGATTTAAAATTGCTTTCGTATTACCGTTGGGAACCGCATGTAAAACAGACAAAACCTGGGTACAGGATTCAAGTAATCACGGTTGGTTCTTTAGTGTAGGAAATTTATACTTACCAGCTATAACCACATGCAGACATGTAGCTATATATATCACTGTAAAAAGACTAGGGTTGTTTTAACTGAGCTTACTTAACCCAGTTCCAATTGGCATTCTAAAATGCTATCCCATGCATGCAGCTCAAGATCTGGATCAAGGTCGTGGCACTCCTGCTTGGGATTCATACCTTGTTCCCTTAAAAAGCTTACAATCTGCATACAATGTGCCTGCTTGTTAAAAGTGTTCATTAAATGTGTATCTGCTTGTTACCAAAGTGTCCATTAAAAGCTTACAATGTGTAATGCATGAAAGCCACTTGAATGCTAAGGGTCCACTTGTTTGTCGCCAAATGTCCCCATGCTTGTTAACAAAGCATCTCCTAAACAGGTATATTTTGAACTGCTTTCTAATTGCAACTGAGGTAACCAAGCTCAGTTATAACAACCCTATAGTCTTTTACAGTGGGTGGTTAGCTTGGTTATGGACACTCTGATGAGACAGTGGTATTAGAGACATTGCATAAGGCAACCAGTCACTATACACTGAAAGGAAAAGTGGCTCAATATTAATTTCGCCACATCATTGAACATTCAAGTTCATTAGCAAAGCATTCTCCCATGACATAATGTTCTGGAAAGTCCAATCACTTCAGGGAGTGTAAAGCAGGCAGTGGGATGCACTGTATCTAACGATGCAGAGAAGAGGAAGGAAACTGCGATGACCAAAATAGCCATTCAATTTTTGCAGTGTATATATTATATCTGTGAGGGGATTACCAGCTGCCATCATCAAGAATTCCATCGTAATACTAATCTCGACTTTCAAGTGCAGCTGTAGTGACACCCTCAGCAACCAATAACAGTGAGCCATGGTTCCTGCGGGTGTGCGGTGGTGCACTCGTGGAGTGAGAGTCTCTAGTGCTCGACTCAGGCTCTGTCCGTCTGGCTTCGAAACTCACTAAAGCCCTTATTGGTTTTTCTGTTGAATTTGCCCTTTGCACTCCAGAAAAACAAGTTTGAGCAATGCCAATTATGGTAACTCAGATGTTGTATCACCACCTGTTTATGGGGCCCAGGACATGCATGATAACCTACTGCATTGGAGATGCGGCATTCCTGCGTTGTCAAGTCAGAAAACCTGAACTGAACCAGCTGCTGTCCTCCTCTCTATATGCATTATTAGTAAACACCAAACATAACCACTGTCTCCTCAGGTTGTCTGTAACCATGGTAACCAGTGCATGGGACTAGAACTAAGTATAGAGTGTAATAGCAATGGCAGACACTTGTCTACTGGCTGGAGTACACAGTGTGTGCATGGTAGTCAACAAGCCGTAGTAGAGCTGAGTGGGTGTGGTCCTATGTGTAGCTTGGAACATGAAAACCTAAGTTTTCAGGGATGATGATCTACGCACATAATCAGTCAATTGGTCTCATCAAACTGTCATTCTCTCATTTTGTCCGTATATGCTCGTACTTGTCTCGCCTCAGTTCACACATAAGGATGTATGCACTGCATCAGCTCTTCAGACAGTAGGGTTGCCGGGGTTACAACCCATAGCACTATGGCAATCGCAGATGCACATACCATAAAACTCGCATATTATTACAGAAATATAAACGTAAAGGGGTGTGGCCAATGATACTACTGTGCATAAGCGTGCATGCTCATAAGCGTGACAAACATATTATTATAATATTTGTTGCATGATACCCTACAAGTTCAAAGGTACCGCTATGCCAATATATAATATATGGCACTGACCACAATGCCAGCATGATATATTGGCACCTCATCATGCAACAAAGCATGAGTGCGCGGGCTATACGTCATAATATTGGCACTCGCCCTCAGGCCTGCGGCCCTCGGGCTCGATGCCAATATTCGACGTATAGCCCTTGCACTCATGCAATAACTAGTACATACTAGCGTGCCATGACCATAAAAGAAGTCTAATTAACCTGCAGATCAATTAAATTCTACTACCTAGAAGTTCACATAGAATAGCACCTTCAAGTAGCTGTTGTATGGAGGAGTCAATCTTTCACTAATAGCATGCATACTAGCAACGGCAGACACTATGCCTTATGGACTGGAGTGGCTGGCTACAGGTCATATTAGCATTTTGCTATGTCATGTATCCATTGCTAATTAAAAATAGGGAGAGAGTGTGTATGCCTCAATCCCAAGCAGTCCATTCCAGTATTTGTATCTTTACCCACAGATACAGTACATAAACTGGCACAGTTTTCTGCATTTTGTAAATACTTAAAATTTTTACTCTGATGAATTCCAACCTACTCACCCTACTGTTTCCCTAACATGCACGTGATTGTTTCCTTACCAATCTACAGGTATTGAGTTAACTCCTGTGGGTGGTGTGAGGAGTACATATACCAACAACAGCATTGTGACCAGGACAGACATTGGAACTGGAGATGCAGCTCTGCTCTGCACAACTACCTACCCAGCCTGCTGTACTAGCTTTTGGTACCCTGGAACTAACTGGTATTTTCCCGATGGAAGTCAGATCCAGAATAATGGTGGTCTTCCATACTACAGAACTAGGAGTACTAATCCTCGGGCAGTGAGGCTGAACCGCAACACTCAGGGTACCACAACAGGGATCTTCCGCTGTGACATACCTGATGGCAGTGGAGTACTACAGAGCATCTATGTTGGGATATATGACACCAACAGTACTGGTGAGTGTAGGAGATGGTGCACATTCTATACAGTAGAAACCAATGCCCGCTACCATGCCTGTTTAGAATAATCAACTCTCTCACATGCATATGCACCTGCCTATCATAGTCATAGAATGCACCCACTATGCATTTGTTTACTATGTAATATTACGCCATTCAATGCCATCCTATAACGAGCATGTCCTACTAACAAGATGCCTCACCACAACAACATTAAAGTTGAGCTAGCTAGCTGTGCTTAATCGGATGTATCACAATACCGGTAGTGATATGTCATGCATCACGCACTCTTGGTTTCAAACTGCCTAACTGCAATAAAGTAGTACCAGCGAAGATTTCAACCAGAGAGTGGGTATTGCATGTAAGTATATCAGCTGTCCCCAAATGGCAGTGCATGTGGAACCATGAACTCAGCAACAAGGTATCATAACATTTAAAAGCATGTGGAAACAAAGACGCTCCATGAAGATATGTGGCCTCATGATATGGTAGAAGGCGTCCGATGGTATTATAGGATTTGGTATATACAAGTTATCAGCCTTGGCCGGTACTTACATTACTTCTGAAGTTGACTTGTAGTTTTGAATACCGTATAGTAGGTTATTTTCTTGGGGTCCTAACTTTCATTACTCTCATGACATCACCAACAAGTCGCGAAATTTTCCACCAATGAAATTTTCAACCCATAATCGCGCTGTACAATGCATAGTTGCTGTCGTTCAGTCACGGCTCTTCGTCACTACCTGTGTCCCGTTGACAGTGCCCTTGATCTACATGGTCCTCTATCACCAGCTGTCCGTCTTGTTGTGAACGATGAAGTGAAATACAAAATCGGACGCAAGCGACAAAAAACAAGGCCAGTAACTCTCGCCACAACAAATGGATCAGCACGGTTGCTGTTCTCGCATTAGCATGTTAGTTCTTCTCCAACACTGGCCTCTCACACATCTTTTACTGACAAAGTAGCCTCTCACACTGCTGAAGTGCAATGTCGGTGAAGCTTTGGCCTCTTAAAATCCTCATGTAATAATTTAAAGAGTCAAAGTTCACATTATGTCATCCGCGAGGATGTCACGGGCACCATGAAATTTAGAACTAATGGCTCAAGGACATTCAGAACACACTCAATGAACACACTCTAGTTGTATGTGTACATAGACTGTATGCCCACTCCATGATATTTATTCAGGGACGCCCACTGCTACCACACTGGTGTATAGTGAGGCTGCCAGGTCCCTCACTTGCACCTCCACTGGTGGGCCTGCTACCACCGTCACTTGGAGGAAGGATGGGGTCATGATAGCCATCAATGCAACATACCAGCAGACACAAGTGGTGACCAATACTGTGACAGGAGAATACGAGACTGTGCTCACTGTTGCCCAGTCGGTGATTGACATCGTTGGCACATACAGCTGCACTGTGGGGAATAGCAGAGGGACATCTGCTGCGATTGAAGCAATGGGTGAGGACTAGTTTGTAATATGCTGCTTTAATCAGTGTATATTCAAAAGTATTCTTGCTAGTGTCTCTGTGGTCACTGGACCAAGCGGCCGTGGTGAAAACCTGGATCAAACTGGACCGACCGGAAGTGTCATAGCAATAAATTAATATCGTTTTTGGTGAACAACTTAGCTAAACGACTCAGACGATTTACGCAAACTTCTACTTCTTAACCCTTTAACCCTTCAACCACCGAATTCTTCCCACCAAGACAACACATTTTCATGCATTCAGCGCACACCACTTTCGTAGGTACTCCTCTCCCGCAGCATTCGCTCCTCAGCGGCCAAACTTGGTGGGGCCCGCACACATGGAAAGACCCCTCTGACAATGCTGTTAATGATATTCATGACCCCCCACAAGCCCAGCAATCGGAGGTCAAAGGTGGATGTCAGCCGGATTTTCGCCCAGCATTTCCCTAAACTTGGACCAGATCTGACTGATGGCACACCTTACACCACCAATTTGGATGTTTTCTCGAGGCCCTGGGTGGGGTCTATGAATATCATTAGAATCAAAAATCCTTGGGTCAATGAATCTCATTAAAATCAAAAAACGCCCACGACAGACAAAAGGGGGGCTGCCCCCCCCCCCCCCCCCCCCCCCCACTTGTACGTTTAGTGGGGGAGGTGTGCCGAAATCTGACCAAATTTTTGAGTTTGTCCCTCAAAGTCGTCCCTAGGCCCTCTGAAGCCTTTTTGGTCCCTTTTTGGACTGATGAGAAGCCCTACAAGTGCATAGGGTCTAAATGACGTCTATAGATGTCAATGGGGCTTAAGGTAGGAAACATGGGTACAGCAATCTCCGAAACCAAGTTGATGGACAAATGGGCAGCAATCAAAGCGTACACAAGTTTCAGCAATAGTTTGCATCAAACTGCTCCCTCTGCTTGAAAATGGCCTAGAACTCAATTTTAAGGCCCTCTACTAAACTGAAAATTTGGACTCTCTCCAAGGCCCCACCCACACTCTGACCCCATCATCAATACACTGGTGACGAAAAAAACAAGGCCAGTAACTCTTGCCACGGGCTGTAGCTTTCATGACATCACCAACAAGTCGCGAAGATATGTGGCCTGCATGGTACGGTAGAAGGCGTCCGATGGTATTATAGGATTTGGGGTACAAGTTATCAGCCTTGGCCGGTACTTACATTACTTCTAAAGTTGACTTGTAGTTTTGAATACCATATAGTAGGTTATTTTCTTGGGGTGCTTATTCTCATTACTTTCATGACATCACCAACAAGTCGCGAAATGTTCCACCAGTAAAATTTTCAACCCATAATCATGCTGTACAATGCATAGTTGCTGTCGTTCAGTCACGGCTCTTCATCGCTACCTGCGTCCCGTTGACAGTGCCCTTGATCTACAGGGTCCTCTATCACCAGCCATCCATCGTATTGTGAACGATACTACTTGAAGTAAATACAAAATTGGACGCAAACGACAAAAAAACAAGGCCAGTAACTCTTGCCACAGCAAATGGATCAGCACGGTTGCTGTTCTCGCATTGGCATGTTAGTTCTTCTCCAACACTGGCCTCTCACACATCTTTTACTGATGAAGTAGCCTGCTGAAGTGCAATGTCGTTGAAGCTTTGGCCTCTCATGTAATAATTTAAAGAGTCAAAGTTCACATTATGTCATCCACGAGGATGACATAATGTGAACATTAGAACCACAAAAACATTAGAACCACGAAAACGAATTCTGACGACCTTATCAAGCTTTCAACCCATGAAAATAACCCGCTAGCTACACGGTATCTAGCTATTCTCTGTTCAAGATAAATCATGGCTGCTTCTTTGTCAATGGCACAGCGTCTTCAAGAAAGCTACACCTCTGGTTAAAGCAAAAGAACTGATCACTTGCATTGACTCTTAGTTAACTCAGGGGCAGTTTTTTGTGCGATGTTTATCAACATATAGGGCAAGGAGTGTATGGCTAATGTAGATACCTCTTCCCAGGTGGTCCGAGAATACAAGGGACTATCCAGTTCCAGTTGACCTCTGAGGTTGATGCTGCTACCCTTGTGTTCACTCTCACCTGTACCTACACTGGTGGTCCAGCTACCACTGTCTCCTGGCAGAGGGACGGTGTGGTAGTTTCAGGGGGAACAACTGTGGTGACAGATCTTGCCACCGCCACCTACACCAGCACTCTGACAGTGACTGGGAGGAAATCTGGCAATTACAGCTGCGTTGTAGCAAACAGTATATCAACAGCAATATCACCGATGCTACCAGTGCAGGGTGAGTACTATCTGTACCTCTTATACTTAGAGTCGGATAGAGCGGACATACATGTTAATACTCAAAAATGGGGTACAATATAGCTCTGCATATGTGCATAACACCTACTAACACGATATTTTGCCTCACCAAAGCTCAAGTGCTTCCGCTGCCCCTGACCATACATTCATTCCACCGCTTCATATTGTTACAGGTGCCAGTCCACCTACCAACCTTTCTGCTGAGTCAGCTAGTCCCACCAGTATCAGAATTTCCTGGACCCCACCAGCCTCAGGGGCCACTGTGGTGGGGTATCGGATATACTACCATGCAGAGAGAGCCCAGGGTGGACCTATCAACCATGGCAGTGTGGACGTTGGTGCTAGTGCAACTCAACATACCCTGTCCGATATTCAGGGAGGCCTATGGTATACTATCACCATGGTTGCAAGATCACAGTATATCCCGAGCACTACCGCTGGTCCTGTACCTGCAACACTAAGTACGTATACATCATTAAATGTGGCAAATTTGTGTGTCAGTGGTTAAAATTGTCTCTGTTCATTACCCAGCTGTGGTAAGGGTGAAGGTTGTCAATGCCACAGCACTGTTGGTGTCCTGGGATGCTTTAAAGATCTCACACCATTACACCATCTACTATAGTGCCTTCTCTCCAGAGCTATTCAAAGTTGTTGATGAGTCAACAACAGTTGTTCCATCGACCAGGATGTCTGATATTGTCGTGATCAGAGAATTGACAGCTGGGGTGGAGCATCAGTTCCAAGTGACCGCCTCTCTAGAGGTACAGGGAGAGGTGTATGAGAGCGGGCAATCCATTCCGACCAAGATAGTATTTGGTAAGATAATTTATAGCTATCATATAATGTGAAATATGTACAGCAGCAGATGTGGAAATTATCTTGCGCTGCTTTAATTGAACCATGACCTTCCGTGCAGATGAGGTAGCATTTCATTTGCAAATGGGACCAGTGACACCTTGTACGACTTGGAGTGTAAGTACTTGCTATCAGTTTTGTACTGTACAGTCATGTGTGTGTAACAGCACATCTAACTCTCTTTCTAGACTGAAACAGCTGTGATGATTAGGACCTACATACACAGTGGGATTGCCAAAGCTATTTCGTATCACTGCAACTGCAGTTTCCAAGTGGAGTATATTAGAGATGGTCTCTTTCGCTGTTGGAACGCACCTGAGAAGTTCACCTATAGGAGTGCAATAGTGGGTACGGACGTCCACAATGCGACTGAACTGGTGGAGTTTCTGGAGGAGTGGGTGAATTCAGAACCAGCTCTGCAAGTGGATCATTTTGAGCTCAGGATTGACACGAAATGCCCAGTGCCGATATCGTCCCTGAAGGCGAAGGGAGAGGGAAAATGTTTGTGATAACATTGGCACGATTGTGTAACACATTATGGTAGCGTGTAATACTTCTCTTGTGAACATGCAGTGTAGTTCCTTAGCGTGTGCTGGATAGCTAACGATGCCCATAGATGCATAGACTTTGTTTACAAGTTGTATAAGTTGACAGAGGATTGTGCAATGATGTACGTCTTTGCAGTCAGTTTGGTAGCTATAGTGTGATTGCTTGTGTACCCTGCGCTGCACAACGTTTGTGAATGTAAGGATGAATAATGATGGTATGAATATAGGTGGACTCATAGGTAGGTGTAACCAATATGAAGGGCTGAGAACCAGAGTGGCCTAACCCACAAACATTGAACTAGCCCCCCTAAACTTGAGAATGTTGTTAAAGTGTGTTTCAGGAGCTACTGACCAATTTCAACATTTCGGTCATATGCTCGTACCCATTGCATATTTTTTATATACTCCATTTTTGTTACGACGTACACGCAATATATGCTAATACAAAAGAATCTCAGAAACGGTACACTTATAAGCCTTTACAACCACCTACCGTTCATCTTCGAGTGTTTTCATGACCAACAAGACTCCTCGCGTCGCGAAAAACCGTCGCGAAAGTACCACACCAGGTACTCGCAAAACGGGCAAATTGTTTTTCTTTCTTCTTCTTTCTTCAGACGGGCTAGCTCAGCGTCGCCTCAATCTCTCATGATGGTTTTCGCACGAAACAGCAGCATTTCACACCGAGTAGTGCACCTGGCCATCGCTTTTTCGCAACCTCCAAGTTTTCACCAGGCGGCTGCAGCTGCCCACTCAATAACTATGGCTTCTTTAGTCACGCCATTTTCTCGTTTGTACGCATGCGCGATCACTTAGCAACGAACGTAATTATTACTCAAGATCGCTGAATTAGAAGTGTCTTGCGCCGTTGTGAATTTCGTACTTCATATAACCGAGTCTGTGAGAAGGCTGAATGCCTGTCTAAAGACTCAACAATATATAAATCTTGCTACTTCTGGTATAGCTAATAATATTATGGTCTTCAGAGTTCAGACAGGGATTACTGCCTTAGTATCCATCCAGAAAAGGGTTGACTTGGGTCTGATTCTTCAGCCAATGTGAATACCGGAGTTAATATTGTCCATATACCAAAGCAAGGGCTCCTACTACTTGTGTGGACACCGACTTCAGTGCTCTGTGATGGCAAATTGCATGCGCTGCTTAAAAAAAAGAAGACATAAACAAGTAATAAAAAACATTTGAAAATGTAACAGGATGTAGGGATACCAGAACGGCAAAAAGTAAGGAAACAAGGCAGGGATGATCGCACAAAACAGTGAAGTATACAATCCCCCTACATATCTTTTTTCATTATACACGTATATGGAAAAAGATCTCTTTAGGGGGGTTGTATACTTCACTGTTTTGTGCGATCATCCCTGCCTTGTTTCCTTACTTTTTGCCGTTCTGGTATCCCTACATCCTGTTACATTTTCAAATGTTTTTTATTACTTGTCATAATATGGGTTCATGAGATTGTGACATGGGTATTAGTGCTGAGCGAGAAGGACACCTTCAGATTGGTGGTGGTCTTGTCAGGTGGAGTAGTCAATAGTTGCTATAGTGAGGTGAATACTGTCCTGGAAACAGTTGAACATTTAGAACAGGGACATGAATAGTGGAAGGAGCAGGTGGATTCAGGGTTGAAGTTGGCGAGAAAATGGTTCCAAAGAGTAACTTTGAGACGATGCTTTATTAGCTTGTAGCTAAGAGTCAAGTCTATAGCTGGGAGTGAATTCCATAGAGATGGTAATCTATTGAAATAAAACTGTTTATCTCTTGAATGTTTTGATAGAGGTTGGACTAGCTTCATATGCGATCCAGACCTAGTTTGGTTCGTGTTGAAGGAGACAAAATTGACAATATTAAATGAGCTGCTGTTAGCATCAGGAGATTTCAAAGATTTGATGAAGAAGCAGATGTCGTGTAGTTCGAACAACATCGATAGAGGCAGTAGGTGCAGCTTTGTCAACCTTGCTTTGTAGTCAGAAGTATAGTCGTTTAGAATGTATTTTGTTGCACGGCGTTGAATTGATTCTATTAAAGTTGATGTCTTTGATCAGAACCGGTCTCCAGATTTGTGAGCCATATAACAGTTGGGATCTCACAAGAGATATGTAGAGTCGTTTCTTTGTACTGATACTATTTGTAGCACAGAAAGTGCGGCGAAGCAGCCCCAACTTCTTGTAGGCTTTAGAGGATATGAGGTGCAGGTGATCTGTCCACTTAAGGTCAGATGCTATTACAATGCCCAGGTCTTTGTGAGAGTTGCAAGGTGCAATTGACCGACCATTTATGTAGTAGGAGGAGTCAGCTGTAGACAGAGGGTTAGAGCGTTTGGTATTGATGGATAAGAGATGGACAGTGAAATAAAAGTGCATTGTCAGTGAATGCAATAACAATATCAGGGATCCTTACTCTGCTGGACGCCAGTGATGTTGTACTGAGGATGTGGAACGGAACAGTGCAGGTTGGTTGACGGGTACGGCTAGATCAAATCTGGCAGGACGTAATTTTGCGATGAGGGTGGGGCTGAAATAGTTTCAGTGGGCGTACGTACGTACGTATGTGCGTACGTAATCGATCCTGTGGCACATACCCTGCCACACCCATTTCCTCTGTATACGCGGTAGTAAAGGGGAGAAAACTGGGATCGAGAGCTTCTAAACGGGACAAGAGTTTGTACTAACGACCACCACCCACACGCTGGCCTGTCCCGATTCCTACTGGTGATGATCGAGCGCTCTAGCCCATTAACGCGTTAAGGAGTGCTCGGTGTGGATGGCTGAGTACGTACAAAGCGCGCAGACAATGCTGTCTAAACGGCGGCTGACTGTCTGCGTGGTTGGGAGTGGCGGAGTGGGCAAGAGCTCCCTCACCGTCAGATATCTACAGGGACACTTTCCAGAGGTGGGCGGAGTAGATCAACGTGTATCAAGAATGCATAATTATACCAAACGACATCGGCATTGCGCATGCATGCATTGTCAACTTATTTATCTGTTGTTTGTTTTATCTGTCCTCCCTCTAGTTCTATGACCCAACAGTAGGTAAGGTTACACTTAGGGTGTAGTAGTATTTTGCAAAGACATCATTATATGCTATAGCCCAGCCCCTCATGCAACCTCATTCCCAGGCCAGTATGTGTGTGCTCTGGTTCTGGCCCTCCTCTATTACTAGTAGCAAGTAAAGAGTTAGCGCTGAGTATAGTTCCAGCCTCGTTCCCAGTCCATTCCTGCTCCCAGTATATATTCGCACTTGTATGCAAAATAGGTGGAATGACCTGGCTATAAGATAGTTCCACTCACTAAGGTATGTCTTGTACCCTGACCCTGACCACATTTATTTTCCTCACTGTCTAGAGGAGAGCTACATAACCCAGATTGAGTACGGCTTTGATCACCATGATGTTGAGATCATAGACACTGCGGGACAAGAGGAGTTCATGCTGTACCGTGACACATCTCTTGCAAAAGGAGACGGCTTTCTGGCACTGTTTGCAGTTAACTCCATTTCTAGTTGGTACAACATCAAGCAGCTGAGAGCTAAGATTGTGCGGGAAAACGATGACGATGAGGCTGTACCCATGGTCGTCATTGCTAACAAAAATGTGAGTGTAAATTGTTGTGATTACATCATCTGGATTCTAGTTGCCATGGAGCGGTGTTTGGCAGATGTGTTGGGTCACTGTAGTGCTGGTTGTAGCTCTCTGCTGGTTGTAGTAAACACCCTTGCGAGGTCATATCCTCCTCACTGCTGACACACAAAAACAACTCCTGAATGCTGTTAGGGATTGGATTCATGAAGCATTCCTTGAGGTTATGAATATCTGCAAGGGAGTGACAGTCAACACACACGCTGCCAGCTATAAACTCTGGCTAGTCTCGTGCCCAGACGTCCATGCCTCTCCACGGGGGCGCATGTAGATGGGGCTGAGCACGAGACTAAACTCTGGCTGGACTGTAGGTTAACCCTTCATTGGTTGAGGCTGGACTGCAGGTTAACCCTTCGTTGGTTGACGGCTGGACTGTTGGTTAACCCTTCATTGGTGGATGACTGGACTGTAGATTAATTAACCTTTCATTGGTTGATGGCTGGACTGCAGGTTAACCCTTCGTTGGTTGACGGCTGGACTGTTGGTTAACCCTTCATTGGTGGATGACTGGACTGTAGATTAATTAACCTTTCATTGGTTGATGGCTGGACTGTAGGTATTCTATACAGATCATGTGCATTAGGTGTTGATGTAAAGTTTTCTAATAGGTGCCTGTTCCTGTAAATAGGGATTATGTAGTGTGGATAATATTTGCTTGCATGTATGGATGGTGTTAGCCGCATTCCGTGTGGGCGTGTGGGTCTGGGTACGAGGCTAGGATGGTGTATGCTATGAACAAGCAGATACTCAACTGGGCGGGGCCCGGGCTTGTGCTCCTATTTAGCTATTATGCTGTGAACAAGAAGATTCCAACTGGGCGGGGCTTGTGTTCCTATTTAGCTATATGCTGAGATCCTAGTTAGTGTGAACAAAGAGATTCTAAACTGGGCGGGGCTTGTGTTTCTATTTCCTAATTTCCTAGGACTCTAGCATAGGCTTGTTTGTGTACCAAAAGCAGCTGGGTACGAATCTACATAGCTAATGTGCTGTACGTTATAATTCTGAGCAGAATAAGTAAAAGCATGAGCCGGAACGAGCTAGCTTGTGTGCAATGCGGCTACCAGGACTCCAGGAGTGTGGTTGCCCCTCGTAATTACGAGCCTATACCAGAAGCAGTAATTTGATTTATGCTTGTCCTTCCTTCCATCGTCCTCAACCTCAAACCCTCCACACACACGTACAATTATTACACCCCCCACACGTACACTCCTGCAGGACTTGGAAAGCTCTCGACAAGTTGACTTTGAAGAAGTCTTAGATTACTGCAAGCATATCAACTGTCCCGTGCTTGAAACGTCAGCAAAAACAGGACTGAACGTCACCGAAAGCTTCAGACTACTGCTGGACAGGGTAGCAGAACTTAGTCCCACTAAGTTCAGAGATTGTATAGTTCTACCCCCAGAACCCGAGCAGGTCAATCACAGACGAAGATGTGCCATATCATAGCATTATACCATATCCTGTTTTTATACTCCCTGCACATAATATTACTATTGCATATGGAAGACAACATTGATTTTATATGACTATAACTTACAGCTCCTCACTGCTTAGAGTGCAAGGTTCGAAAGCCATGTAAGAGGTCTCCATGGCAACATGTTTTCTTCCCTCGTTGAAGTATGTGAAACATCTTTATATAGAGCTCTCATTATCCAGCCCCGTCAGAGAACAAAGAATGTACATGTAACTCAATAGGTAATCAGCACGGAATGTGTTTACCAGCTGCCGATATCATGTATACTGCACTGCTGTAATGGAACCCACATGCATGAGAGTTGTACAAACAAACGTTGAGATGTGTTTGTTAGGGTGATACAGTGGAACCTTATGGCAGCCACCTCTCTATTAGGGGAGCATTAGGAGGTACGTGGTGTGTTAAGCTTAGCATGTGTGGTATTACTGTTGACCACACACTGCCATTTGTGCAAGCATCTGCTCTGCCCGTACTCCCTTTACAAATGTTCCTCTCCCATGTTCCACCTCAATCCCTCCCCTGCACTTAATTGCATCATGCACAAGCTGTTATGTACATGTATCCACCAGTATCCATGGCATGCAGAATCTCGATGTGTAGACCAGGGAGCACATTGAACTTTGCAAACCCCTTCCAGGCTACAGGCTTGTCCTAGAACTGCACTGCTCAGATCAGTGTGTATACTACCTTAACATGAGTGGTGGTGTCTGTATCAATCACTCATGACAATAGATAAAGTTTGATAGTCAGTCGTGCTCTCAGACACAAGGAGAGGGTCTGGTGAATTTGATACAAAAGTATACGCAATACTACCTAATATGGGTAGCAAGAACTAACAGCAGGGCACTAGAAAAAGAGATGGGTTGAAAAGATACAACAGTTGCTACCGGTAACCGGAGAATGATTCTGTTGTACATTGGAACACACAGTGAATGAAAGGTGAATGCAGAGAAGAAATGATATAACACTGACTAGATATGGAGGTGGGGGGTGGAATGGCCAATTTCTTAGTCCTAATATTCTATTGGTTGGAGTTTAAGGGGGTTCCAGTGGGCTAAAAATCACTCTGGGTCCCTGCAAGTATTGGGTGGTGGTGCCAGCAGTTTGGGGAGAAGCATGATTTGCAGGTGGTTGAAGTTATAGCAACGGTGCCCCGTGTTCTTTTGACAATTCTCGAGTCTTGTCCCGTGGCTGTGGTGGGAGAGGGAGGGGAGGAGAGGGAAGGGAGAAGTGGGGAAGAGAGAAGTGGGGAAGAGAGAGGGGAGGGAGGGGAGAGAGGGAGGGGGGAGAGAGGGAGGGGGGAGAGAGGGAGGAGGGAGAAGAGAGCGGAAGGAGGGAGAAAGAGCGGGAGGAGGGAGAAGAGAGCAGGCAGGAGGAGAGCGGGAGGAGGGAGAAGAGAACGGGAGGAGGGAGAAGAGAGCAGGCAGGAGGAGAGAGAAGAGAGTGGGAGGAGGGAGAAGAGAGCAGGCAGGAGGAGGGAGAAGGAAGAGGCGGGGAAGAGAGGGGAGGGAAGAGAGACAGGAGGAGAGAGTAATGAGGGGAGAGAGGGAGGAGGGAGAAGAGGGAATAGAAGAGCAGGGAGAAGAAGAAAGGTAAGGAGGAAGTGAGTGGAAGTGAGGAGAGAGGGGAAGGATGAGAGGACTGCCATGCCAACCACTGCATGTCTGGGGACAACATGCCAACAAGCACTAGCTATCTCACCTGCGCAAAATGGCGAGTGTCTTAAGGAAGGCGTCACTGTCCAGATGGTGGTTTGTTCTGAGCAGAGAGCACTCCTCCAGTGTAACCGACATGCTAGTGCGGTCCTTCCCACTCTTACAGGAAGTCAGTCGCCCCCCATTCAGCCTCCGACATAGCTGCTCCAGAGTGATGAGAAATTCTATGTTCTTGGATTTGTTCGTGGCATAGGACTTCTTGAGCAGGTCCAGAAGGTCTTTTATCCTCACCACCTCCAGACTAGCTTGGGAGGCTGATTGGTGAGGAGATGTGGATGTGGGGACTGAGGACGTGCATGTGTGAGGGGGAGAATGTGAGGCTGTGGAGGTAGTTGTGTGTGGGTGTGAGGATGCACGAGAGTGATAGTCCTTGTCAAGCAGTTTGGAGGACTTATTTACCATGTCAGTTTACTGGAGACTACAAGAGATTACTGGAGATTACTGGAGATTACAGGAGAGTAGTGGAGATTACTGGAAACTACAGGAAATTATTGGAGATTACTAGAGACCACAGGAAATTATTGGAGACTACAAGAAATTACTGGAGATTACTGGACATTACTGGAGATTACTAGAGACCACAGGAAATTACTGGATATTACTGGAGATTACTGGAGATTACTGGAGATTACTAGAGACCACAGGAAATTACTGGACATTACTAGAGACCACAGGAAATTACTGGATACCAAGAACCCGCCAACATTAAGGTAGTGTAGGTTGAGCTTGAAAGTCATATTATGTGGGATCAATGGCGATGGATGCATGGCCCATCTAGAGCGATCCAGTCTAGGTCCATGTAGACCAGAATGGTTCGCCTGGTCCATCCAGACTGGATTGGTCAATCTTGACTGGATGGAAATGTAGCACAGTACTGTGACCAAGGAAGATAGATTTTAACTAGAGATGTGTACATTTAACTCACAATCAGGTTTTGACATCATTTTTGTGTACTTCTCTACGTATGTGGAGAGTGTGCCCAGTCCTCTGTGGTTGATGTCGTCCTGCAGTTGGATTCTGAAGGGTAGGGTGGGAGGGAGGGAGGGAGGGTGGGAGGGAGGGAGGGAGGGTGGGAGGGAGGGAGGGAGGGAGGGAGGGTGGGAGGGAGGGAGGGAGGGAGGGAGGGAGGGAGGGAGGGAGGGAGGGAGGGAGGGTGGGAGGGAGGGAGGGAGGGAGGGAGGGAGGGAGGGAGGGAGGGAGGGATATGGAGGGTGAGATGGAGGGAGATGGAGGGTGGGAGGGATGGATAGAGGGGTGGGAGGAGGGAGGTAGTAAGGAAGGGACAGGGTGGAAGGAGGAGGGAGGTAGTAAGGAAGGGACAGGGAGGCAGAGAGGGGGAGGGAGAACAGGAGTTACAAGATCGTCTTCATGGTCCACAAGATCAAATAGACAAAGTGAATGGCTCACTGCTGCTTGAATTTAGCCAGAGTTTGCTTCTCATTAACTCCCTGTGAGAAGAGCACAGGGACGACGCTGATGGGCCTGCCGGCACGCAGCATCTCATCAGGCAGTGCAGCTATGTACTCTCGTGCAAGCATGAACTGTACCGTCAAGGCATCCCTGAGGGTTACGAGCACACAGAGAACATTGAGTGATACACACAAACTTAAGTTAACCCTTTAACTCTTTCCTGTTCTGTGCATAAAAGGTTAATACTAAAAGCCTGATTCAAAGGTCATAAATCACATTTAGTGTAAGTAAAAATTGGGTGACTTTCCTGCTAGGTATTGCTGGGAAAATGATGGGGGAAAATGGTTAATGTGGCCAGCAACTTTTATTACCAGAGCTGGACAATGAACCTAAATGTGGTTAACCCTTAGGGCTCCTTCCTAGGCTCCCTTAACCCCATTAGTTCTGAGGTTGGAGCCTAGAAACAATGCTAGGCTAGGTGCTAAAGTCTTTTCCTATTGGTGGTGTGTGTACGTGTGTGTGTGTGTGTGTGTGTGTGTGTGCCAGCAAATTGTCTGGTTTTTGCTCCTCTGCAACTCGGGATAGCTACAGCAATGCTTTCAGTATCAGACTGTGGTTGCTACCTACCTGGTGCCATTGATATGGAAATCAAAAGGAAGGTCTTTGTCAGTCTTCTCTGTCAGCTGCATGGAGAGAAGTATAAAAGTCATACAATGAGAAGGCATAGTCAGCGGTGTTTCCGTGGTGTAGCGGTTATCACGTGCGCCTCACACGCGCAAGGTCCCCGGTTCGATCCCGGGCGGAAACATCTCCTTTTTTTTTTATTTTTACTTTTAGTATTGTGTGTCTGTAAAACTTCTTTTTTCCATCCTTCATGTCAACCTATAAAAGTAATTTACAACTTGGACCCTTTTGGGGAGTTTCTATGAGACAATTTTTTTTCTCCTTTAAATAATAGTTGTGCCAGCTGGCAGCTGAAGAAGGGACAACTACTGAAGTGAAGTTAAAATTAGAATACCTGGAAGGAGACATTGGCAAGCTCTGCCACGGCAACGCACATGTCCTCCAGCATTCCACTCTCATCACCTGAGAAAGAATCATGATGCAACAGATCACAGGAACCACCCTCACTCTAAACTGACAATAGCTTCATTCCCCAGCATTGTTTAATGTTCTGTATTTATAGCACTGCCATGCAAGATGGCAGCCATGTGCGGAATCATCCATGTGCGAAACCATCCAGACAGCACAACTTGCCAGACATCATACATTAAGAACACATCCTTTATCTTGCAGGTACCATAAAATTAAGCGAGGAGGAAAAAACCACAGGGGGGGAACATTGCGTTAGGAGGTTCACACAATGTCATTAACGTAGTTGAATGACATTACACAACTCCTCCGCAGCTATAAGCACATAGAATGGTATCCCAATATACTGCTTTAGACATGCAGAAATGGGTGCGATGATGTCATGCATGCAGAGCAGCACATCTCCTTACAGCTGGTGGGTAGACGTGGAAACAAGCCAGTGCTCTTACCCATGGAGCTCAGGAGGCTCTCGAACTGGGCTAGGAACCCTATCTCCCGTATCTGCCTCATGAATACTGTGTCCAAGTAGTTATGGCTCAACGAAAGGTAGAACGATGTGACGAGGCTAGCCAGCTGTGGAGTAAAGCAGACAATCATTTGACAGGCAGGCAAGCACCAAGTCACCAAGTTCATAAAAACCGTGTCAATATGACAGGAATGAAAATCATTACTGTGTGCAGTTTCTGCCAATTTTAGTTCATTGATCCATTTTTGGGGGGAGGGCATCCCAGGGCGTGCATAGCCTCATCCCTAGGTCTTCTCCCGTTGTTGACAGTGTGCAAAAAAATACTGTAAAGCAATCAAACACTGGCTGTGTGGAAGTCTTGGGAACAAGACTAGGTATGCAGCTATAGTAACTGTTCTATACTATGCTAGGTATCTCAGGCTAGGAATGAGATATGAGGCTGGGATTTGAACCACTGTGATCAGCATGAATGGAGCTTTCCAATGATGTCCGTTTTGACATAGGTTGAATTTTGACCCAAAATCACGAAAAACCATGGATTATAGCCTTTGGTCGAGAGTGATTTTTGCCAAAAATGCAACCAATATTAAATGTCAACTTTAGGACATCATCTGAAGGTTCTTTTCATGCTGATCACAATGGCACAATACCTAGCTTCATAATTATGTCATTCAAATGCCCTGATACATGTCTCTTTTAATACAGAGTAGGAATCAGGCCAAGTGTCTGAACTACGTACTATGCTAGGTATATATCTCAGGCTAGGAATGAGGTATGAAGCTGGGATTTGCACCATTGTGATCAGTATGAATGGAGCATTCCAATGATGTCCATTTTGCAGTAGGTTGAATTTTGACCCAAAATCACGAAAAACCATGGATTATAGCCTTTGGTCGAGTGCGATTTTTGGCAAAAATGTGACCGACATCAAAAGTCACTTTAAGAACATTATTTGAAAGCTCATTTTATGCTGACCACAATGGCACAATCCTTAGCTTCTTATCTCAGTCATATATGTAGTGCAACGTTCTCTTCCAAGTCTATTCCCAATAATTCATCGGTCCAGAAAACAGCACATCGGTCACCCTATAGAACAGGAGTGCTGTTTCTGCCAGTTTTGATCTAATACCAAAATTGTCATGTAAAAATGTGCCATTAATTGGTTTGCATAATGTGCCTACTTGGGCACAAAACCATACCTCATTGTTTCTGTGCTGGATAGATGAGAAAAAGCTTGCATTATTTACGAGGGGTATATAGCCACGTTGCAACTGGTTGCAACTTGCTGGTCACACAATCAAGCTAGGTATTGCAGCTCATTCGAATTAACATTAACGCACGTCACGTGAGGACCATGCTCAGTCAATCAAGTCAGCAATGGCGTCCAAAGGGAAGATTATTACAGCACTCACAACTGAGAGCAGAATTTCAGCATGTGGGAATCAGTGAACAACAGCGATCACGCCTGTGTGGTCAGAATCTTTGTGGGGCCTTCGACAGATGGAGCATTATTTACAGTAAGCAATGATGTCAGCAAGTTTACTCCAAATAAAGCACAGCCCAATGTAGTATTTCTGTAGACAACACACGGACTCTACTGGGTTACAGCTCATGCAACTTACAGCCTGAGCAAACACGACATCTCTTCTTCTCTTGAGAACCTGGAACCCTTGAACATAAGAGTCCAGCTGCATATGAAGAATCATACAATCACATGAAACTTTGCAATCACCGAACGTCATGCAGAGTCCAGCTACGTACGAAGAATCGTACCACAGTATCACTGACATGAAACTGCCTCTCAAGCAAAATCACTAGTCTTGAGGATGCTACATGCATACTAAACCTAGGTAAAGAACACGGTAACAGAGGGGATTTCTGGACGGCAGGAGACTTTCTGGAAGGTAGGGGATCCGGAGTTCCAGGGAAGGCCCTTGCTGTCACTCTCTGGCAGCAGTTGCTATCATGAATTGGTAAAGGAGCGAATGCGAGGGTCGTAAAGTGCCATGTCTGGAAATCCCCTCCCTTACCTTATAGATGACAAACAAATGGATTCAAGGAGGTTGCTGTATTCCATCTAGTGTCAATTGAGCATTGCTTTACCTGCACTAGCGAGAACGACAGAGAGCTGATGGCGACTTTACAGAGCCCGTCTACTGTTTGGCTGAGTTGCGTGAAGAGGGGAATGAGATTTGAGGACCACACGTATGCTGTGGGGGATGGGGAGGAGGGGACAAGGAGGGGAGGAGGGGAAAAGGAGGGAAGGGAGGGAGAAAGGAGGGGAAAGTAGAGGGAGAGGAGAGAAGAGAAGAGGGGGAGGAGAGGGGAGGGGGAGGGAGGGAGGGGAGAGTAGGAGAGGGACAGAGGAGGGAGGAGGGGAGATAAGAGAGGAGAAATCACAGCTGACTCAGCGTTGAGAATTCACTTTTGATGTAGTAGAGCTAGTGTTCAATAAGTAGCACCGGGGATCACCTACACAGCACCCATTTGTACACGAGATACTCACTTGGAGTATAGGTACTGAGTCCGTATCCAACTTCTTTTGCGACAGCTTCGTGCTCTGTGGAAATAGAATATATCAGGAACGACCAGGTAAATTGTGAAGATGGCATTGATTACTGAAAACTAACTACAGCCTCAACGGCCAGGTAGATGACAGGAAAGAAAGGGTGAAAAAAAATGTTTCCACCCGGGATCCAACCGGGGACCTTGCGCGTGTGAGGCGCACGTGATAACCGCTACACCATGGCAACACATCTGGTGTAAAAGCACACAATATGCAACAGTCAATAGAAGAGAAACTCGGATGCAAGTCAGATGGTGTAGGGGTCAATGTAAACATGTATCAACCAATCGGATCACTCCACGGGCACCTTCCCTTGTATGTCTACCACCTGTTTACCTGATGGCACTGCATGTGACCAGATCTCCCCAGGCCCCCCCGCCGTATGCAAGTGATCAAATACTGGTGGTGGGAATGGCATGGGAGCAAGGCTACCGAAATGGCATGGGAACGAGGCTACTGAAATGGCATGGTAACGAGGCTACTGAAATGGCATGGGAATGAGGCTACTGAAATGGCATGGGAACGAGGCTACTGAAATGGCATGGGAATGAAGCTACTGAAATGGCATGGGAACGAGGCTACTGAAATGGCATGGGAACGAGGCTACTGAAATGGCATGGGAACGAGGCTACTGAAATGGCATGGGAACGAGGCTACTGAAATGGCATGGGAATGAAGCTACTGAAATGGCATGGGAACGAGGCTACTGAAATGGCATGGTAACGAGGCTACTGAAATGGCATGGGAATGAGGCTACTGAAATGGCATGGGAACGAGGCTACTGAAATGGCATGGGAACGAGGCTACTGAAATGGCATGGGAACGAGGCTACTGAAATGGCATGGGAATGAGGCTACTGAAATGGCATGGGAACGAGGCTACTGAAATGCAATGCTTGCCGTCTGGTACCAGCCTGTAACTACTAATCTTGACTAACCCTTTACCCAAAATGTTGGTTGGACTGTTACAGACATGGAGTGACTTACGTTGCTCGACAACTCTCTTTGTGGCTGTCTCCACGGCCTCCACTAGAGACATCAGACTCTGCTGGATGCTTTCACACGAGTCATCCTGAGGTACACGTGAAAGATCATAACAGCAAACCATATAAGGAGTGTACTGACAAACTATATAGGCAGCTGGTATAGCAGCAGCACGGCCGGGTTGCATTTGGGAAGTGGGGGGTGGGGGGGGGGGGGGGGGGGTGGGGGGGGGGGGGGGGGGGGGGGGGGGGGGGGGGCTTGAGTCTTTGCTCCCCCCCCCCCCACCCCTCCCGAAAGATACCCAAGAAGTATTATGCAAGACAACTCATGCCTCCCCCTTACTTCGCCATGCTACAATTTTGTCCCCCCTTGAATGATTTTATATATGAAACACTGACTGATTGATACCACTGAGAAGAGGAACGTGTTGGCTCTTACCAGTTTCCATTCTCTTGTGCTCACTTGGACAAAACTGCTACCGTTCCACACCCAGTCTGCATGGGAGAGAAACACACTTACTTTTACACACCACGCACGCGTGCATGCATGCACACACACACACACACACACACACACGCACGGACACACGCAAACACGCACACACCCACGCACACACATACCACTTGGAGAGGGGATGCATATCAAGCACTTCCCGCAGTTACATCTCCCTCCTCCCGCCATCGCTGACTTCCTCCTCATGCTCAGCGCTTAGTGTCCCTAGCTGGGGGACTCATGAGTAGCGGAGTGTCTCCCCACCCAGGCCGGGCCGTTATCAGGCTCTCGATGGAATCTGTGACTACTCCTGATTGCATCAGGTAGAGCAGCTGCTGGATCTGTGTGAGGGGTGAGTGTGTGTGTGTGTGTGTGTGTGTGTGTGTGTGTGTTTGTGTGTTTGTGTGTGTGTGTGTGTGTGTGTGTGGACATGTATGTGCATGAGTACATGTCTTTGTGTAATTGAGTATGGTTTAGGGACTGAAGCTACAATTCTAATTCTAAAGTGTGTCAAGATAAATGGGGGATGTACCTCATTGGATATTCCTATTATGGCGTCATTCATGTCCAACGGTGAGGCATTAGCACAGGCCCTACGTGGGAGGGAGGGAAGAGCAGAACACACCAATCAGGATGTGCGTACAGAATGACATCAGTGATGATGACTGAGCGTTGCAGCATTTGTGGCTGTCTCCCTGCTCATGTGATCAGTGATCAGCACATGCTTACTATGGCAACCTCATACACTCCTAACACACTGACATACGGGTTAAAGGTCACATGAACTAGCCTGAGAAGTGTGTAATGGGTTAAAGGTCACATGAACTAGCCTGAGAAGTGTGTAATGGGTTAAAGGTCACACAAGGAGTTGTACCTGAACAGGATGTTCTTGTGCTGGCTAACATTTGTTCTGATCTCAGCAAGTCGGGCTGTAAAGGAAAGAGGAAGGAGGATAAAACCAAAGGAAGAGGGGAGGGAGGAGGGAGGGAGGGAGGGAGGGAGGGAGGGAGGGAGGGAGGGAGGGAGGGAGGGAGGGAGGGAGGGAGGGAGGGAGGGAGGGAGGGGAGGAGGGAGGGAGGGAGGGAGGGAGGGAGGGAGGGAGGGAGGGAGGGAGGAGGGAATGTGACATGAAGAGTCGATCAGCAAGGACAAGGACTCACCTAGCGAATGTTTGACGATGCTGGCCTTCCTTTCGTCCATTTTGAGATGAAGCTCGGGCTGCAGATATCACCACAGTACAGGCAGGGAATGAGTTGAACCCTTAACTCATGTAAACACACACCCCTCTACCTTCCTTCCCCCATCCCCCCCTCCCCTCCCCCTCCCCCCTACACGCACAGGATGAGGTGTGTACACATACATACCTGCTTCTGCATTCCGACAGGATTCGTCGCAGTCCTCCATTCTTAAACCCACTGACGTGGTCGGCAGGACAACCAGACGTCACTACTGAGTAGACTTTTTCTGGAGAAGCAAAACCATAAAGTAGGTAGCCATGTGTGCCAATACCAAGTTGGAGAGGCTCATTCCAGGCTATCCCAGTTGAAGGAGGGGCTCATTCCCAGGCCATCCTAATTGAAAAGGAGGGCTTGGGAAGGAGGGCAGACAGGAAGGGATGGGAAAGGAGGGGCAGGAGGGAGGGGATGGGAAAGGAAGGGCTGGGGGGGAGAGGCTGGGGCTGGGAAAGGGAGGGACTGGGGGGAGGGGCTGGGGAATGATTACCAATGGGTGTTATTCTCGTGGAAGTACAGCAATTTCCTTGATAAGCATTGTTCAGGAATGTATTGGGTCTGCAAATTGACATTCCAAATCTGCAACTAACAAAATATTGCACACTGTGAACTAATGCCTTCCGTGTCAATTCGGTTGAAGGGAGGGGCTCATTCCTAGGCTATCCCAGTTGAAGGGACGGGCTCATTTTAATTGACAAGGAGGAGGGGCGGAGAAAGGGAGGGGATGGGAAAGGGAGGGGCTGGGGCTGGAAAAGAGAGGAACTGGGGGAGGGGCTGGGAAATGAGGCAACATATTAACAGTGACCTGTGTCAATTCAACCTCAAGACCAAAGTTCAAGGTTCAAATACCTTTGCCGCTGCTCTGTACCCTCATCCTTTGGATGTGCAGGTTGCACAGCACAAACCTCAGGGTCTCGTCCTTCTTCTGAACGCTGCGTTTGAACCCACATGTATCTGGGGGGGGGGGAGGGGGTGTTATCCACACAGACCCCTCATCTGTCCAACAGTTAGCAGGTTGTCAACCGGTACAGGATTCAGGGGTTATTCAGGGTGTAATTTTGAGGGTTATATTCAGGGGTTATAGTATAATTATATAGTTATATTCACGGGTACCCACAAGACCAAGAGACCACCTAGTAACAACACAGTGGAAAGGCTTTACGTACTTGCCACACTCTCAAGATCTTTCAGCGCATGCTGGTGTGAGGCAATGGAGTCAAACAGAACAGCCTGGTACTCTTCAAGAGCTGTGACCCAGCTTTCATCCAACTGAGGAGGGAGGGAGGGAGGGGGGGGGGGGGGGGGGGGGGGGGAGGAGGGTGGGGGGGGGGGGGAGGAGGGAGGGAGGGAGGGAGGGAGGGAGGGAGGGAGGGAGGGAGGGAGGGAGGGAGGGAGGGAGGGAGGAGGGAGGGAGGGAGGGAGGGAGGGAGGGAGGGAGGGAGGGAGGAGGGAGGGAGGGAGGGGAGGATGGACGAGGGAGGTCAATGTGAGGGATGGACGAGGGAGGTCAATGTGGTCTGATCACCATCTGCCCTTCATAGGGCACCGCAAATGTGATCATGCAATCTACACTAAGTTCTCCTCTTCCCAAGATAGTTGGATGGAGACAAACCAATCAGGGGGTTAAATCAGAAGAGGAACGTACTGCTCCGATGGAGTAGAGGTCCTGCAGCACAGTACTGTCCTCTCGATGTAGCACTTACTGAGGAGGGAAGTAGACAATAGACATACCAATGTGTGTGTGTGTGTGTGTGAGTGTGTGAGTGTGTGTGTGTGTGTGCGCGCATGTGTGCGTGTGTGCGTGTGTGCGTGTGTGTGTGTGTGTGTATGTGTGACTCACAGGAGTTCAATGGGAATCTGGACGTTGAAAACACACTCTGCCATCTCCTCAATGACCTTCAACTTTCTGGTCTTCTCTGAAGCAAAACTAAAGTGACAGCGAACTGGGTGGGCCATGATGGTCCTACACAACCGAGGAACAGAGTATGACAAACGTGATACCCATAGAAT